>PVJS01010213.1:0-47500 GCA_004027185.1 Glis glis | reverse complement strand
ACATGTTCCTCAGGGATCTCAGCTACTGTCTGAGAACACGTAATGGGAAAGGGAAGGCCACACCCTAGTCAGCAGCTATTTTCCATCATTCTAAAAAGCAACTCCTCAAGTCAGTTGGGGGGTAGTCTCCCTAGATGTAACCCACTAGCCTGAGGTGGAAAAAGAGGATAGACTCTACAGCTGAGTTTGTCCCCATCTTTTTTCTCCAGTATCACTCCTGCCATGGCCACCTCCTACATATATACTTTTCTCCAAATTTGAAGACAATTTTTTTTTTTTGCGGTACCGGGGATTGAATGCAGGGGTGTTCTACCTCCGCGCTACGCCCCCGGCCCTATTTTTTATATTTTATTTTGAAACCGGGTCTCACGAAGTTGCAGAGGGCCTCACTAAGGAGAGAGAGAGAGAGAGAGAGAGAGAGAGAGAGAGAGAGAGAGACTGGGAGAGAACTGAGGCTGGCTGCGAACCTGGATCCTCCGGTCTCCGCCTCCCAAAGTACTGGGATTACAAGCGTCCGCCACCACGCCTGGCCTGAAGACAACATTTTTAAAGAATTACGTATACATGTGTCACTTTCACACCATTGTAAAGTAAAAAAAAAAGTAAGTCAAACTATTGTAAGTAATTTGTATATATTACTAATATTAACCCTTATTGTATGCATTTGAAATATTTTCTCCTCTAAAGCAGAGAAAAGGTGGTTTTCCTTGACTGTTGTGGTTTGGATCTTAAATGTCCCCTCAGGCTCAAATGTAAAGGCATGGCCCCCAGCTGATGGTGTCACTGGAAGATGACAGAACTTTTAGGAAGTGGGGCCTAGTGAAGGAAATTAGGTCATTGGGGGCCTGGCCTTAATGGGGATATTGGGACCCAGGTCCCTTCCTCCCTCTTTACTTCCTAGCTGTCACCAGGTGAACAGTTTTCTCTTCCATATGCTCCCCCATCATGATGCGTCGCCCCACCACAGGCCCAGAGGCAGTAAGTAGGTCCATGCAGTCATGACCTGAAACTTCTAAAATCATGAGTCAAATCTTTTCTCCTTCAAACTGATTCTCTCAGATATTTTGTTACAGTGATAGAAAGCTGATTAACACAACAGTGTTTATGTTGTCTTTGAAAATGCAGATGTTTAAATTTTTTATGAGGTTGTATCTTTGAACACATTCCTTTAAGATTTCTGAGTTCTGCACATTATCCATCAAGGTCATCTCTACCCTACAATTAGAAAAATCAAGAACTAAAATTAAAAAACTCCAAAGGATCCAAATAAACATCTCTCCAGAGCAGATATGCAAATGACCAATAAGCACATGAAAAGACATTCAACATTATTAAGCATCAGGGAAATGAAATGCAAATCAAAACCAGAGTAAGATACTATTTCACACCGACTAGGATGACTAGAATTAAAGTAAGATAATGACAAGTGGAGGAATTGGAACCCTCATGCACTGCTGGTGAGAATCAAAAACAGTGCAGCCACTTTGGAAAACAGTTTGACGGTTCCTCAAAAGATTAAACATAGAATTACTATATAACCCAGCAACTCCACTCCTATGTAAATACTCAGGAGAAATGAAAACAAATGTCCACACAAAAACTTGGATACAAATGTTCATGATGACATTATTTTTAATAACCCCAAAATGGAAGCAACCAAAATATTTATCAACTAGTGAAAGAATAAATAAAGTGTTGGTATATCCATAGAATGGAATATTATTTAGCAATAAAAAGAAATGAAGTACTGGTACATCCTTCAACATGGATGAACCTGCAAAACATGTTAAGTGAAAGAAGCAAGCCACAAAATACCATATGTATGAAATGTTCAGGACAGACAAATTTACGAAGACAGAGAGTAGATTAGTGGTTGCCTAGGAATGGAGAGGTGGTGTGAATAGAATAGGGTTTTTTTTTCAGGGAGAGGGTTAAAAGATGAGAATGTTTTAAAATCAATTATGGTGATGGTTGTATAACTCTATGAATATATACTAAGAGCCATTGAATTGTGTACTTTAAATAGATGTGACTTGTATGGTATGTAAATTATATATCAATAAAGCTGTCTTTAATTCTTATTTTATTCTAATCTTATAAAGTTTTATCTATAAACCTTTAAGCCATAAGGATTAATATTTTGTGAAGGATATCAGAATGGGGAATCTAATTTAAAGGCTGACATCAGAAGTACTTAATTTTCTTCCATATCTATCCTTGGTCTTTGAATGGATAAGATTCATTATCAAGTTCTATGTGATTGGTCACATGGCCTTCACCAGATAACCCAAGGGCATGTAGTTTTTCGATTGGCATGCTGAGACCACATGCTTGATTCTTGCAGAGGGAGCTCCACCCAGATCCTATGTGACAAGAGTACAAGAAGGAATGGATCTTCAAATGAAGTTTGTGAGCTATTTCAGGAAGAAGAGTAAACAGATACTGGAAAGATAATAGACGGAAAGAATCAAATAATCTGAATACAATGGTATTTTTTCTCCTAATTTTCTTATTGTACTGTCTAGCATGTTCAGATGTAAGTTAAAAAAAACTGTAGCAATAATATTCCTGACATTAATAGTGTTTTACCACTTTAGATAAAGTGATATGGATAACGTTTACTAAGAAAATACCATTCCAGGTTCAGCTAACTGAAATATTTTTTTAATATTGGAAGTTTCTGCATTTCTGTGATTTGCTTTTAGAATGAGGTGGGGTGAATAGATAGTTTTTCTTATGAGAAACAATACGTAAGTTAGTTGTGGCGTTTTCTATTTCAGGTGATCTCCTGGTTAAGAGAGAGAAACTTGTCAGGCACTTGTGGAGGGCAAATATGAGCCAGGATTCAAGGATATGGCAGCTGGCTCTGTTTTCACACCCAGCTTTTCTGCCTGTGCCCTTCCAGGATCCAAGGCACTGATGGTAACCCTATTAAGAGGCATGCACTCAGTATAGTGCAATCCACCAACTGCTCCTTCCACATGACCTCTGTTAGGAGAGTCATGGTGGTAATGGACAGGATCGTGATGGAGAGGAGGGGCACTCAGAGGACAGAGGACAGTGGAGCAGAGATCCAGTGACTTGTCTATGTTTATACTGATTTTAAGGCCAAGAGACCTGCTTACAAAGCCTGAACTCTTAGCCTCACCACTATGCTGCCCTGGGGTCTGATCCATAATGCTCAGGACAAGGACTATGAATAACTTGGAACTGAAAGTTCACAAAAGGAGGAACTAATTCCCTTGTTCATGGGTGAGCCTGAATCTTCTTCTGGGTTACAGAAGGAGATTCTCTCTTCAGAGAATATTCAGCTCTCTTCAGAGCTCTTTTCATGAGGATTAGCTGCCTGATCATCTCCAAATATTGCTGCCCAGGATGAAGTCCTCCTATTCTCACACCACCCATAGTTTTCTAGAGAGGAAGAATTTTTAGGAAAAGTTTATGGAAATCCTAGCCAGACTCAGGCTGGGAAAGGATTGACTCCATCACAATGTTCACACAACTATCATCTCTATGTTCAGAACATTAGAATGGTCATAAAAAAATGAAGGGATTCAGAGTTCTTTGGAAATCCACAAGGCTTAAGTAATCCTTGAAAAATATGACTTGTCTTAGATATGATGACAGGAGAGTAGGAACATGTAGGACAAATGTCAGTAATGGCCAAGACCAATGTTGGAAGTACATGGGGTTAACCATCTCCTCCTCACTGAGAATAGTGCTGGTTGGCAGAAATGCATAAGGAAAAAGTGCCTCTCCCTCATATTTTTGATGAATACTTACCTAGTTCCTTCTGTGTTCAAGACAGCCTTGCAGCTGCTGGGTATACTGTGGTTAACACTGGAGAAATGACCCCTGCTTTGACAGAGTTTAGAAGCCAGTGAAAAAGAAAATTGACAAGAAAACAAATTTCAAATTCCATTGTGAAGAAAATGATGTGCTACGGAAGAGGAGAGGGAGCATACACAAGGAGGTGCCAAGGATGAGAAGAAGCCACAACATGGGCAAAGTCTTGGCAGTTGGAAAGATCTTGGCTTATATGAGTAACCAGAATGCCAGTGTAGCAGGAATACCCATGTGCTCAGGGAGACTCATGTGAGATGACTTTGAAGATGTATCAGGACCAAATCATGCAGGTCCTCTTTGGCCACCTTTAAGGAATGTGGATTTTATTCTAAGTAAAATGTGAACCCATTGAAAATGTCATAGGCAAGCAAATAAATAACCTACTTTTTAAAAAAAATCCTTTAGCTTCTATGTGTAAAAAAGAAGAGGGCAGCATAGGAGGTAGGGCAACTAGTTAAAGACGAGTTCTCAAGTGAGAATTATAGAAGCTTGGGCCAGAAGGGTGTCAATAGAAATGGAGAGAAATAAATGGACTAGAGATGTATTTGGGAGGGAGAATCACCAAAGTTGCTAATGACGAAGACACTGTGGGAAATAAGGAAAAGGAGAGAATACACAATTACTCCCAGGTTTCTGGATGGAGCAACTTGTTGGATGGGATGCCAACTCGAGACTAGAAAGCTTGGGGGTGGGGTGACCCTTGAAAGAGTAAATCAAGAGTTCTACTTCAGGAATGCAGAAATTAAATATCTACCTTTGCAAACTCCCTCTTCTCCAGGGCAGCACAGTGAACCTCACCCCTGGAGGACCCCAGCACCCAGTGAAGTTGATGTGGGCCCCACCAGCCAGCCACCAAGAACTCCACAGCACAGCAGGGCCCTGGAAGATCTAATCACACGCTCTTTGCCCAGCCCCACCATAACCGCTCTCCAGCTTCCCTGAAGAACCCCAACTGTCCCTCCCCCATCTCACCATCTAGACAGGAGGATGAGGTTGACCCCAGAGTGAGTGTTGGTCTCCACCGAGGAACTGGCTCCTAGTAACCTCCATCCCCTGCGTCAACCCTCTTCCCCTAAATGCTTCCCGGCTCTCCAGATGGTCTCCAGACACCCCGCACCCTCTCCCCTGGGTGCAGTCATCATTCCCAGGGTCATTTCAGACCCTTGGATCTCTCAGTCTTGGAAGAGTCATGAGTCCATCTGTCATCACCTACCCTCCCTTCCCTGGGGACTTGAGAGGGCTGAGAGCCAGGCCAGCGGGCAGAACACATCTGCCTGTCCTTGCTCAAGTCTAGCTTTTCTGGTTAACCTATGGAGGATCCCAGCTGGGAAGTCTACAGAAAATGCGGGAATCACTAGATTGAGCCTTCTACCCACACATACCTCTTTCCCATCGCCAAGCACACCGGGCTCATTGTCTTAGACTTAGCGCAGAGGCCTCCTCTTTTGGGAAGAATTCCTAATTTCTAGGAAGATCCAGTCACTCCCTCTCCTCTGTTTCTGTGAGCAGACCACAACAGCTTCCCTGAGCATGCTGTCCTGATCAGAGAATGGCCTGGCAACTTGTTTCTCTTTCTCACTAGATATGGCTCCCACTAGCCACATGCGGCTATTAGAATTTAAGTGAATTAAAATTGAAAGTCAGGTGTGGTGGCGCAAGCTTGTAATCCCAGTATTTGGGAGGCTGAGGCAGGAGAATCATAAGTTGGAGGCCAGCTTCAGGAACTCAGTGAGACTCTGTTTCAAAAGAAAATAAATAAAAGTAGGGTGGGGTGTGACTTGGAGGTAGAATATTCCTGGGTTCAATCCCCAGTACCCCCCCACAAATAATAATAATAATAATAAAATTAAAATTCAAGTCCTTATAGCCACATTTCAGATGTTTGTGTCCTTAACACACAGCATAGCACGTAGAACATAGAAGGTGATTCATATAGGGATTGAATGAGCAGATGAGAGATTGTATTATATGGACACCCCATGTCAAGAGGAATATAGACAGCCTATATGAAGCATGTTCAAAACACAGGGACCAGGAGAAAATTTGATGTCAGAGAAAGGCAGAAACAACAACTCAGGAGTATACTAAAAACAAACAAAGAAAAAACCACACAACTCAGGGCAGGCAGGGTGGTCTTTCCCTGTCCTGAGACACTAGAATATTGATGCCAGTGTCCTGCAATAGCACTTTATGCCATATAGGGCTATACATTCCTACCAGCCTCTCCTGCATGACACCTCTTTTCATCTTTCTAACAGTCCATCTTTTGCATTGTCCTCGCAAACCTTAAGATGGCTTTCCTGGTCAATGCAAGCTGGGCCTACTCCCCATGGCCTGACCAGCATCCCCAGCACAGTTTCAAGGAGCCCTGTTTGGCAGCTGTGGCCCCTTATGCTCTAGTGTTTAAGTCTCATATTTGTAACCCTTTCTCTCCTTCAGGCTGGCCGATGGGTCCCCAGGGGTGAGGTGTCATAAGATCTGGGCTCACCTGATCAGTAAAATACTGCTCAAGGTAAGAAGTAGAGATTCCCCAAGGGCTAGTGCTTGTTTTTTGCATAAAGAAAAAAAATCTTCCAAGGGAAGGACCATAGGTCTGATCTTGTGGGAACAAACCCACCAGAGTCTTGTCCACCATGGCGGACACTGAACAAATGCTTGAGAGAGCTCAGGATGACACTGCTTCTCCTCTGCAACCTTAAATGGACTTAATGCAACAGTTTCTCCTCCAGGCAAGTAGCTGGGCCTTGGGCATAGTCAGGTACACCAGCCTGAACCTGAAGATTTGAAGAAACTGGATCTCTCCTCCTCCAATGCTCCATTGTTGCCGTTTTCTGTTAGCTTCAGTTCCTTGAGCCTGAAGGATCATCTTCCTTTGCTCCCTAAGAATCCATGGGAGATGGAATGGCTAGACATTACCTCTGGGTTGGCTGTCTGAGGGTTACCCTAGAGCTATCCTTGCATTCACTGCTTCACAGAGATGCCTCTGCCATCAGAAACATCCCTGTCCTTTCTGAGGTTCCTGGGCTTATCTGGAGTCTATGCTCAAGGTTGCTGGGAGTAAAGTTTGCTTTGCCCTTGGGATGAGTTCAATTTCTTCCCCCACTAGAACCTATGCCATTCTCAATAATAGTTCCAAGGCCCAAGATGGCGGCCCCGTTCATGGCAAGCTTGTGAAAGGTGATGTAGCATTTGCAATGTCCTCAATCACTCACGCTGTCTGTCCACTGGGTACTCAACACTAGCCTCTTTGATTCAAACACCAACCAACCCTTATAGGGAGCAGTAGCCGGTCTGTATGTTCCTTGAATGAGGGTCTGGTCTTCAGAGGCTCCTCTTTGGAAGCTGGAGACTGGCCATCTCCTGTGCCCTTCTCACTGGTTCTTCCAGCAAGAAGACAGTCTCTTAAAATCATGTTTTAAAGGGTCAACACAGTTCAACTGTTCAGAAACACACATGCTCACTCTGAGGAGACTTGTTCTCACCCAGTATGGTATGAGAGGTGTCAGGAAAGCTTTGCAATGCTCATATCTGTTTCAGTTTTTGCCCGTTAAGTTTGCTTCTGCAGGTTGAGGCTTGCATTCCCCAGGCCTTTAGTTTTAAACAATAATCTTCCAGCCTCCCCTGAGAGGCTTCTGGAGTTGGCACAAAGGGAGCTTTCTTAGTGCCAAGTGACTCTGTAACTGCTCCACAGGAGGGCAACAGGAGCAGGTGCCATCCTAAAGCCTACCCCTTTGCTCGTCTTCCCTGGACAGACATGGAGCGGAGCGGAGGCTCTTTCCCATGTTCGGGGCAAAGGAGGGGAAGAGCTGGAAGTCATCAGGGTGTTGTTTTTGCCAGTGAAGCCCTTGAAGTGGAGACAGGAGAAAAACAAACAAACTCATGTCATCTCCCCAGGGCCCTGGATGAGGTCCCTTTCACAGCCAGGAATGTGACAGGGAGTGAAGTCAGCCAGGAGGCCGCCTGCAGAGGGAGGGATGCAGGCAGCCCTGGGGCTGAGGGTCAGAGATACGGAGCTGAGGGACGGGGGGGGGGGGCAGAGACAGGGGATCCATGGCCACCTGCAGTCCCAAGAAAGGACGGTGAGCCATCAGTGAGACCTGTACCCCAAGGAGGGGTATAGAAAGCCAAGGCATCTCTGTGGGGACACTTCTGGTCTATTAAAGGATCCAGCAGATGTTCTCTGGAGGCCAGTTTTGTAGACGCATGTGGCAGTCATCACACAGACTGGCCACTGACTGGCTAGGGAAAAAATAATGAGGAAGATAAAGGTCTAAAGTAGAGTCACAGAGCAAAGAGGGTCCCAAGATGGAGACAAACTGCCAGAGGGGATCCAGATTCAATCTGAGGAACAGAGCAGGAGAGAGACCAAGTGGGAGAGAGTCAAGGTTACGCTGACCTTGTCCAGCCCCTGGCACCCCGGGAGGCCTCTGGCAGACCAAAGCTGGCTGTGTGCACCAAGAACTTTGACCAGGAATTTCATGGCACATCCCACCCTCGCTTCTCTATTATGGGGTGGGGACATTAGGCAGCACTGTCCCTTGCCTGGTTCTCAGCTCACTGCAGCCCCAGGAATCGGGCAGAGGGAAAGAAGGCAAGAGGAAGGCTCAGACATTCCTTACACCTGCTCATTCCTCCTCCAAACTGTGTATTAGGGTCCCTTAAATCATAGCCACAACCTTGAGACCACAGGACTCTGGCCCATCTGCTCTCCTCTTCCCTCTGCCCATTTGAGGGGGAGACTAAGGTGCTCCCCACCAAGGGCCTGCCCTGGGTCCC
Organism: Glis glis; assembly: GCA_004027185.1. Lineage (NCBI taxonomy): Eukaryota > Metazoa > Chordata > Mammalia > Rodentia > Gliridae > Glis > Glis glis. Next base: position 38,878 of record PVJS01010213.1, on the reverse strand, counting down.
GGCAGTCTGAGGGAAGCAGAGCTGGCACACAGGCCTCAAGGAAACATAGCTCTCATTGTGACACTGGGCTCTCCCAAGTGCTCAGGGACTTGAAGTGCTCATCTATTGGGAGAACAGGGATATAAACCCTGAGCCCTCACCTCATAGGCACAGTGGGTGACTATGAAACTAGCTGCCAAATCACCCAGGAAGCAAAGCAAAGCAGGTTGAAGTATTTCAGAGGAAGAGCCTGTCTTGGGGGATCGTCTGCTGAGCATGTGGAATCCTTTATCAGCCTGAGCTCAGCTTCTGGCCCAACTTCCTCATGTGGATAGGAAGGATGAGGTTCCCAGACCACACAGCAAGCCCGCATTCCATACAGTTCCCCAACATCTATGCCTCCGTTCTCCCAGCATAGGTGGGCTAGAGCAAGGAGAGGTGCTAGGGTTTCCATCTTAAGTGTCCCCCAAAGGTCCATGTGGTAAAGGCTAGCTCCCCAGGGCGCCACCATTGGGAAGAGGAGACATTAGGAGGTACAGCTTAGTGGGAGGTCTTTAAGTGACCGGGGGCATGATCTCAAAGGGGACTGTGGAAACCTGGTCCCTTATTTTTTTCTCTTGAACTTCTTAGCCATGAGGTAAGTGGTTTTGCTCTACCACACACTCCCCCCATGATGTACTGTGTCATTGCCACAGGCCTAGAAGCAACGGGCCAACAAATCATGGACCAGAACCTCTGAAACCATGAGCCAAAATAAATCTTTTATCATCACAAGTTGATCATCTTGGGTATTTGTTCTAGTAACAGAAAGCTGACTAACACAAGGGACATGGGCAGAGCTGGGTCCGTGCTCTGTCAGCCTGGACCTTGTGCCTGCGGTGTGATAAATGGTTCCACTTTGTGCCTGAGACCCAGAATCTACCCAAACCTGCTGCCTGCCTTGAGATTCTCTTAGCATCCATTTGAAATCCAGGCCTAGGTCTTGCCTTTAATCTCCTCCCAGAAAAGCAAGTTATGCTGCTCCAGCTCGATGGCCAGAGCCTGCTCCCTACTCCCACTCCTGGACACCTCCCACCTACCACTTCACCCAGCCAGCAGGGCTCTCGGGAGAATGTGAGCCCCACGTGGGCAGGGGTCTTGGTGTGTCTTGTTCACTGATGTGTCCCAAGTCCCTCCAGCTATGCTGGCACAGTGGAGATGCTCAATATTTGTTAAATGAATGCATGAGTGAATGAATGTGCAGAGGCCTGAGTCCCTAATAAAAGGATTGGAGGAAAAAAGGATCCCATGAATAGATGGGAAACAGACAAAGGAAGATGCCATGGGGCAGACACCTGCAGTCTCTCCTCCTCTAACTGCCCTGCTGGCCTCTCCAAAATGAGTGAATCCATCATGCAGAGGACCACTTTCCTCTACCAGCCCAAGTGCTGTAGCTTCCTAGGGTCTGGTTGAATATTCTGGCTTCTGCCTTTCTCCCTAGGTGTCCACTATCTACTGCAGCATTGGGGAATGGCCCCTTGCAGGACACAAGCTGACCAATCATATGGAGTCCATCAGGATCCATCTGATGGCTCCTTCTTCCCAGCTATGGGGGGTGCTCAGGGCTCCCCCTATCCTAGAGGTTTTCAGGGGGCCAGGGGTTGGCTGGACCCAGCTCCCAAAATCCTACTGAATGTTGTCAAGGAAGTGGATTTCTCCATCCCCATCCTGGGGATGTGTACATCACCAGCCCTACTGCTCTGCCTCTCTCTCCCCATCCTTAGTACCTCCTTCCACTGCTGGATTCCCAAGGGGTTCAGATCCAAGGTCACTTCCTGCCATCACCACCCAGAATACAAGGAGGTGGCTATCTCTTATTCCTGTACTCCAGACCCCAGGGAAGGCCAGGACCTTGTGTTCTCCCACTGCATACCAGACAGAGCTAGGGGAGTGATAGGGAGGCCACCAAGGTGGTCTGGGCTCCCTTAACCCCCCCAACATCTCTCAAGCCTTCTTGCTCTCAGTTCTTGCAGAAATCTTGGCTCAAATATCCACAACCCCTCCTTCTACCTCCTCTCAAGGTTGCCTCATCCTCTCTCTTCCTGTCAGGGTCCAAGCACCCCCACCTTGGGAGTCTCCTCTTGTCCTGTCTCTTCCTTCCCCTGTCTCAGAAAAGCGGCTCACTGGCTCTGAGATTTTTAGAAGTTTTTAGCTGTGCTCCTCTTAGTTCTCTGTGCTGTTCAGCTCTCCTGAGGTCTGCATGATTCTCTGAGCTCTCTCTCCCTTGGCCTCCACTCGGATCCTGTGTGTGCTCCAAGCCTCCCTTAAATATGGAGCTCGCTTCTTTCATATTTACCTCTCTCTGGAGCCCACATGGCACTCCTGAAACTCCAGGTGCTCAGTCATGACCTTTCTGAATGTATTTGGGTCTCTGGGAAGACAGCACCGAAGAGGGCTGTCAAGGGATTAAAAGGAAGTCCCAGGAAGATGTTGGCTCCAGAATCCCAGTTGAGCCTTCAATGTCTCTGCTCCCACCCTCCCTGCTGCACCCTCCCCTTCATGTGGTGACCACAGGCTCTGGAGAAGAAGACCTGCAGCTCAGCAGCTCAGCAGCTCAGCAGGAGGTGGAGAGAGCACAGAGAGAGGAACCTGGGACCCTGTGGCCAGGTTCACTGGGAGACGATCCCCCGGTAGCCAGAGCCTGAACACCTGCCTTGCTTCCCACTGACCCTTTCCCTTCCCTTTTCCCAACTGCCTAAAACATACCTATTCTGAATTTATTTGGATAATAATTAGTCTCTGCAGAGATTCAATCTCACTTTCACGCACAACCTGGATCCTACACCCCTGGCTGAGACCAGGAGCTGGAGGGCATGCGGGAGTTTGGGATTGATGGTGGCTAGCGCAGTAGGGGGCCTCTTGGAGGTGCAGTGGGGGTGGCATAGTGATGGCTCCTGAAATGGAGGTGAGGGCAGGTCAAAGACAAGGATCTTTGAAACTTTGCCTGTGGCTAGTTTTTTATTAAAGTTTCCCTTCTCTTTCTCTTTTGCCCTTCTTCCCTCTTCTTCCCCTTTTCCATAATGAACTTGTATCTCCACTTCTTGACCATTCTAGAATATTATTAAGTTGCATAAAGAGGGGGCATCTCTATTGATGCTTTTCACCAACTCCAACTTCTTCTGTCTCTACTGTTCCTTCATTGGCCAAATATTGATCAAGACCCTGCACTGTACAGTATGCTGGGCTCTTTCTGCCTTCTTTCTTATTTATCCATTTTTAAAAATGATTAGAAAGTAGAGTCAAGATCTCAGTCCAAGATGGAGTCTAACCAAGGACAAAACTGGCCCAGCCCAGGTCTGCTTGGGGCATGGGACCGGTGTGCAGAGTAGAGACTGAATGCCAAGAGTCCCCTTTGGATTTAATAGAATTCCAGCAGCCTTTCCAAAGACATCACCATCAATGGACCTGCCCCCAGTCTATTTCTACAGGGAGACTTTCAAACACAAATCTGAGAATTTCCTAGTCTTCCTTAAAATCCTCCCAAGGCTCTCCAAGGCTACATGAAGTACAAGTTTCTGCACACTGACTACCCTCCAGTCCTGCATACTCAACCTCCCATTTACTGCAGCCACTCTGGCTTTCAGAAATCTCCATGTTCAAGTTCCCTCCTTCTCATGCCCTTCGAACATGTTGTTCCCCTGCCTGCCACACTTTCCTCATCTGTACTCTTTATGCTAACTCCTGCACATCATTCACATTTCAATGTGTCATTTCTTCAGATAGGGACATTTCGCCTGAACTTGAGGGATATAAGAGCCCATTATATGCTGTCTTCATTACCCTTTGCATCATGATACTTATATAATCATTTATGTAATCATGGTCTCCTTCCCTTGGCTATAATAAGTACCTCAAGAACAGGGGCAATGCCTGTGTTGGCTGCAAGTATTGGCCTTTATAAGAGAAGAGCTTGGAAGACACTATCCCATTGTTCCTTCCAACTGACTGGCTAAAGCCTGTGGGCCACATCAGAGCCCAGTGATGGAACCACCCTGGCTTGGAGCAGACACTCCATATGCAATTAGACCGGGCTCCCACTAGCCTGGACTGTGCCTAAGAAAAGAATCTCCTCTCGCCGGCTGTGGTGGTGCATGCTTGTAATCCCAGTACTTGGAGGCTGAGACCGGAGGATCCGGGTTCGCGGCCAGCCTCAGCTACTTAGTGAGGCCCTCCACAACTTAGTGAGACCCTGTTTCAAAATAAAGAATAAAAAATAGGGTCGGGGGTGTAGCTAGGAGGTAGAATGCCCCTGGGTTCAATCCCCAGTAGCACAAAAAAAAAAAAAAAGAATCTCCTAGGAGGATGCAACTCCACAGCAGGGCATGGTTCTTGATGAGCAGCATCTGGCCCTGCTACATTTCAACTTCAATCCCCACTTGGGCAAGTGCCTTTTTGCAGAACATACCCTGATTAAGACCCAGGTACAGAAATGAACTTGATTTCAAGCCAGGTAGAGACACTGACCCATGTTCAAAAACTCTGCAGCTTTCCAAGGATGCAGTCAAGGCTCAAGGAGTCATGTCTCCTCTCTCCCCACAAGGCTTTGAAACCTCTTCCAGACTTTTATTTCCTAGTTTGGTTCTTCAGACATCTCAGGGACTTCCACTTTCCCCTTCCTTAGTTCATCCCAAATCAGTGATTCACTCTCCCTTGTTCTCTCCTCACTTTTTTTGACACCCATCACAGGCCTTTCTTAGGATCATGTTTGAGGAGGGGCTCTGTCATGTAGACAAGACATCCCTAGCCCTCCATAGCGCTCTGGGCTCCCACTTATTCCTCTGCATTTAATGACTGGGGACAGGACGAGGTGTCTTATTTTGACAGGGAGAAATATGAGTTATATGCACAGAGCAGGGTCTTAGGGACCAGCAGGAAAAGCGAGGACTGCATCCAGCTGACCAGCAGAAGGGCCCATGCTGGGTGATAAAGCACCGCAGCAATCCCAGTTCTCCGCAAGGTCTGGATGACCGGTCAGTTAACAGCTGCACTGCAGCTGGGGCAGCTCTGGCCCGCCCTGTCCTCTCCACGTCTGACTTCCACATGGCCCTGAGGATCACACTGCCCCCCAAGCCAGCAGCCTGTCGTCAGCCTCTCCTCTCACTCTCTCCCCGTTCTCCAGCCCACGGTGAGTTTTGCGCTCATGCTCCAAGAGCATCTGGGGCTTTGCAAAGCCAGGTGGGCTACTCCTACCTCTGGTGGCAGGTACAATAGGCATGCCATGCCCCATCAAGACTGAGTCTTGGGCCCCTTGAGGCCTCCCCCCATACATTGCCATAGTGGCCCAGTCTGCCATCTGAGGCTTATGGATATCCTCATTGCCCATGTCTCTCTCCAGGGTAGAGGGAGTTTTTAGAGACCCAGGCCAGTGGTGGCATGAGCTCCTCCCTTCCTCTCTCCACCAGTTGGCCAGTCTCCCTGTGTGCCTCTATGTGCCTTTTTCTCTCATTCTGCCTTCATAACAGCATAGACCCTTTGCTCTTCCACTTCTATCCTGGATCTAGTTCATCAGTTCTTGACCAAAAAAGGACTTGAGGCCAGGAATTCTAATCATCCCTTATCATAGAATTATTTGCTCAGAAAACCCCTCTCTTTGGGGAGTTAAGTCTGGTGGTGTTAGCTTTAATGGGAAGGAGAAACCCAGGCCAAGGAGCACGCTCACCATTAACACCTGGGTACATCTGTAAGTTAGCATCATCAACTTATTGCCATTGATACCATCATCTTCATCACCCTGGACGCCACAATCTTTGTCACTGCCACTATGGTTTCACCATTACTGACATTGCCTTCATCCAATAAACATCATTGTTCACATCATTACTGCCATCCTTATCACAGTCTCCACCATGCTCATCATGATTACTGCCAGTCATCACCACCACCACTGCCACCACCACCATCCTATTCATTGTTAACATCTCCTCCACAGTCATTGCTACTATCACCATCAACTTTTCCTCATCATCATCCACACCATTAGTATTGTCACCAGTGCCACAATCATTGCATGCCATGCTTGCCATCGCCTTCACAAACATCATGCATATTGTCATCACCATCACCACTGTCAACACCATCACACTAGTGCCAACACCCATTGCTACCACCCATCATCGCCATCCCCATCATCAATGTTCCTCTTTATTCAATTGTTTTTCTCTGTATTAGAGTCTATGAAATTCAGATCTGTTCCAAAAAGCTTTACTAAACACGATACATGAGTTCAGTGAACAATGGGTTATTCAGGTTGAAGTAACCAACCTTTGCTGTATAAGAAACAACCCCATGATTTAGTGGCTTAAAATAACTACCACTTAGTTTAATGTGTGATGTTTGGGTCAGCTGGGTAGTTTTTCTGATCTGGGCTGGCTCCTCTGATCTCCACCAGTCTTCCTTATGTGTCTATAGTCAGCTGTTAGGTCACGTAGCAACTGGATGAACAAGTACAGCCTCATTCATGTCTGAAGTGGCACCTCAGTTTCCTTCCTGTGCTATCTCATCCTCCAATAGCCTAGCTCAAGTTCACTCACAATGGTTAGGGTTCTAAACTTAGCAAAATGGCAAGCCCCAATATATGAGGTGCTTTCCAAGACTCTACTTGCATCAGTTTTGCTAATGTCTCATTGTCTAAAGTAAGTCACATGGTCAACACAGATTCAAGAAGTGGGGAAAATAAATTCCACCCTCTGATAGGAAGATCTACAATGTCATATTACAAGGGAAAGGATGAATTTATGACCATTTTGTAATCTACTACACAGATGAACACAGGAGAGACAGAGAGAGAGAGAGAGACAGAGAGAGACAGAGAGAGAGAGAGAGAGAACCTATTCTTTACAACCAGGAGCACTGGCTGAGAGGGTCCTAATTTAATGTGCCTTCTTATCCAGAGGCAGGCCCCTGGAGTAGCTTCCAGAACTGGAGTAGCATCCTACCCAGAGGCACCAACTCTTCTCACTTTGCCTACTTCAGCTTCCGTGAAACCCTCAATTTCCCATCTTCATCTTTTCTAACCTTGAGTTCCTTCTTCCCTGACTTTCTATGACCTCTAAGGATCTTGCCTCTTGCAGGGACCCTTCCTTCTCATCCTTCTCTTTCAGCAACCCTCTCCATTTCTATTCAGTACATCTTCTACCTCTCCCCAGTTCTCCTGGACCCTCAGCTACTCCCTTCTCCTCAGCTGCTACCCATCAGCAGCCTCCTTGTGTACTTTCACAGCTGTGCCATCTTGGGGTTGACTGGCTGCTTTGCCAGATTCTTGGGCTCCTACTACACCTTCAGACTTGGAAGAAGCAACGATATATAATATGGACCTAAGCTTCCTAAGCTGCCACCAAAGGGGCTGCATGATATAACCAGGAAGTTCAGGTTAAATAACTCCCAATGAGATGCATTTTGAAAGAGAGAAGATGGAAGAGAACTTTAGGTGAAATTCTTTTTCCCTTCTAATGAACTCTTCTGAGGAAAGCTATTTTTGTACAGCTTGTCCAGAGATGCCCTGCCTGGCCGATAGGATGCATCTGAGTCTTGGTCAGCTGTGTCTGTTTGCAACTCATCAGGAGGCCGCAGCCAGTGCAAGAACTTGTCTTCTTGTGCTGTCCTCTAGCGTTTGCTGTCTTGCCTCTCCTTTGCCTCACTCTTGCTACCCTGGGTTTGCACCTCTGAATTAAAACATTTAGCACCTAAGCCTTGCCTCAGCCTCTATTTGCTAGGGAAACCAAAGATATAATCTTAAAGGAATTCATAGCCAGGGATGTCTTGGGAGTAAGCCAAGGATATCAGACAGCTAAGTGCTTGTGACTTTAGCAAAAGAAGGTCTTAGAATTGATGTAGGCACTTTGGTTTGCTACTAGGTATAGGGATAAGAGGACATCTCTTATCCCAAAAAAGCTCTTAGTGCATTTCTAGGAGGCCAGGACTGTGGACTAGGATCTAGAAACTCAAACTCCCATTTTCCCAATTCCCTGAGAAAAGGACCCTATAATTTTTTTTTCTTTGACCTGTCACAAGTGCTCAGATGCAGGCCCAAATGTTCTTAGACATTCTAAGCATCAGACCTACTCCTATACATGTGTGCCTCTATCTTATATCTAAGACAATGGACATGAAACTTCCCAATCCACAATTCTCTTTCCCATCGGACTGGCAGCTCCTTGCTGACCAGGACCTTGACTCCCTCATCAGGCTAAGGCAAAGGCAGAAAATATGTGATCCCCTGAAAAATTCAGTCCAGGATGATGCAGGTCAGTCATGAGAACACAACCTCAGCTGTAATGCTGAGGTGGACATTTTATTCCTCTATTATCTGCTAGTTTCTACTTTCACAAGAGACCTTCCCCCTAGCTATCCTAGCTTCCTTCTCCCCACTCCTTCTTCCCAAGGCTAGCTCTCACCAGAGAGCTCACCATATCCTCCACTCAGCCTCCCCCGCCAGAGATTAAGTCAGATACATAAAATTATAGCCCCCTTTTGCCCTTCTTTGTGTGCTCATGAAACCAGATAACTGAATTTTCAACATGATTGGGAGATAGGAAAAGCCTAGCAAGTAATCTCACAAAGGAATTTATGCAATGGAAAAAAATATTTTCATTTGGAGAAATATAAAGGCCCCCTACTCCAATCACTTTGCATTTAGGCTTCCTGAAATTCCCAGCAAACCAGAGACAGGCTATACAATGCTTTGGTTGTCCTGTTTCAAGACTGAGACCATGGAGTCCACAAGGCCCTCTCTAGGCATAGGGGGAGTGGCAGGTCTCTTAGTCCTAGATTCTAACTTAGGCCAGCACCAGCTCCTCACCTGTCTCCTGAGTGCCTCTCCTGCCTACAAAGATAACTAAGTCTAAAACACAAGCAGAGAAAATGTTACTGATTGCCCATTTGTAGCTGTGGCCTAACCACTTTTTCAGGAAGCTTCCTTGCCCCTCTTTGTAGCCAAACCTTTCTGGCTGTGCTTCAAGCCTGTTTCTACCTGCCAATTCATAGTGAATGCTGGAGCCCTGCCGCCACGCAATGTTCATTGGCTCTGGCTTGCAGGGGCACAGCAATACCCCTGACACCAGGGACAGGGTTTAACCGACTCCTTGGAACTGTGGTTCAAACATTGGCTTCTACAGAAAGAAAAGGTCAAGTTAGGCACTTACCTTGCTTGGAATACTCTCACCAGGCGTGCCAAACTCTCTGTTGCCAGTACGCTCTAGGGCATCTGCTGGGGTATGAGATGGGCTGCTAGGACCTATTCCTAAGATCGTGCAGTGCCTCTGGAAGAGGAAACTCCTGCTTTTAATTGTGAGATGCAGTCCATATCCCAGTGATGTTAAATCATAAAATACAGTGAGGGACATGGTGAGGCTCTGCGAGGCTCCCTCTCTGTTGAAAGCCCCTGGGATCTTACTGGTTTGCAATGCGATGGAGGGCAGACACTGGGATTCCTTTTCTTGAGTCCTCAGTTCCCTTTTCCTGACTAATGGATACCCTCCACGTGCAAAAAGGAAAACCTATGAAGACTTTGTCTTTGCAAGCAAGACAACAGGAGAGGGGAAGCGAAGAAGCATCGAATGAGCCTTTATGTGTTATCCTTGAGAGGCCTCTGAGTGACCCAAGGAGTCATTCAGAGCCATCCCCATTTAGTCTCATGGGTGGTCTTAGACAAATCTCAGGCCTCTTTCCTCCCTCCAGAAAGAATGAGGGAGAGGAAGGAGATCTCTGGTATCAGGCAGTCCCCGTGTCAGCTGTGGACATCTCTCCAAATGCCACCCAACTCTCACCATGCAGGTAGGCTGCTTGAGAGCTGTCTGCAGTGTGCCTCTCATCTCCAGCCGGACACAAGGATGAGAGGAATCAGTGGTCTCCTATTCTAAGTTCACTGGGACTCCCACTCCCCATCTCTGAGACACTCTTGACTCTCTCTCCTCTGTCTCTCAGCTTCATCCCCAGATGCCCAGGCATTCGTTGTATCTTATGGAGCCGTGAGTGCTCACAGGACGGCAAAGGAACCATGGTCTGCATCTGTCTTTGGTGTGAGGAAAACATTCCCCGAAGGTCCCAACAGACTCCCCTCACATCTCATTCCTAAATCATTATAGGTGAGAGAACTATCTTGATAAGATAAATTAGACCAATTTGCTGGGACTTGAGCCCCATGAGACCCAGAGGTTGCTCCAAATCCCTCCAGGAGCATTCCCTCTGGTCTCCTCGTGATCCTGCCTCCAGGGCTCATGGGCCAATAAGGATGTAGGAGTAAAACCACAGAGCTGGGCAGCTGGTTGGCAAAACCCAGCTGACCCCCTCCTTCCCCAGCTTCAGCCAGGAAGTCCCCTGGAGCAAGGCAGGGAGAGCCCTAGGGGAAAGGGGAGGCATAATGGGCCTGCAGGAAGGCACTTCACTGGGGCAGGGACCCAGAGGCAGACCCAGAGATCAGATTTGGGGGGCATAATGTGGAACTAGCAGGGTGGGATAGGAAGAGGGGGGATGAGATTAGGAGGGAGGGTGGCATATTTGAGAGGAAGGAGGAGTTTGCATCTGGGTAGATGTCTTCCTCCTCCAAACCACACAGTCGGCATGAAAGATCTTCCCTGGTGAAGACTCTGCGAGGGCATGTGGGCCAGGGAGAAGGAGAGGGAGTCAGGGGACCAGAGACCAGTGTAGGGGAAGGGAGCAGCTCAAGGCCGGGAGATGCCTTGGGCAGACTGTGCAGGGGCAGGCTTCCTTCCACCCCCAGCTCCCAGGGGTCCCCAGGCAGGGAAGGAGGCACCAGCACCCCCACCCCCCAGGGATCCTCAGGCAGGGAAGGAGGCACCAGCACCCCTGCTCTTCCTCTCAGGTCCAAATGGCAGTACAGGCAGGAAAACTAGGGAGAGTATGCCCCCAACTGGTCAGAAGGGACAGGACTGACTATCATGGCAGAGCCCAGGGCCAGGCAGGGAAAGTCATCAGGCCTCAGTTCATCTTCCCTAGGGGTCTCATGGCCTCAGGGAAGGACAGTGAGCCCCCAGGACATTTGCCTTCCTGGCCCTGGGAAGGGTCTGTGGGGGCCTCTCTCATTCTGGAATCCAACCCAAGTGCTCCCGATGCTGAATCAGAGAGCCCAGGGCAGAAGGGCCTTAGTGTGCACACTCCAAAGGGTGCCCTTCAAAGTCTCTCTCCTTCCCCTGATATTAGGCCTGGCAAAGTTCCCAAGGATGGCAGGGTCGAAAGAGAGAAGCTTGCAAAGCCTAAGTGGTCTGAGGAAGGGATCCCAGGAGGAGGGCAGGGAAGGGCACAGTCCCAGAGATTTCCCAGCCCAGCTGGTTCCAAACTCAGGTCTCCCCAGCCCAAGTGGGATGGGGTCCCCCCACCACCGCTGGGATGAGCCTCACACAGGGAAGGCTACAGGCCAGGGTTTTCTGGCACCAGATTTCACTCGCTCCCGTGTTAGGCTTATAAGGGAACTTAGGAGCTAGCTGCATGAATTCACTCCTTCCTCATTTACAGGAGAAATCACACCTTTTAAAAAGGTTTCCCCAGACCTTGCTGGTGCATAATGACGTTTTACAGCACCTTCCCTTTCCTCCTCCACTGAATCTCATCTGTCACAATTGAAACTTCTGGAACAGGAAGATGTGCAGGGCCAAAGGCCAAAGAGGGAGAAAACATAGTCCCCATCTTTGGGGCCTCCAGTCTGATGGCTCCTGTCCTAAGAGCCCCTCAGCTTCTGGGGAGATGGGCTAGGCCCTCCTCCAAGGAAAGAGGCCTGAAGCAGACAAATATACAAAGTAGAGCAGAAATCATAAACACATTTTATTTCTAAATAATTTTAAAACCACTGGCATTGTAGCAAATTGGAATATATTTCCAGAATCAACTCAAAGAGATTTTTTTTTACAGCAACATATGAAAAATGTCACTTAAATATCCAGCAGCAGCTGCACCACATGTTGGGCTCTTAGGAAAACACTTTCATTCCTTTCATCAAAGTCCCTTGATTAATGTCCCACTTTTCTTTGACACTTTTTCCATAGTTTTAAAAAAAATCAAAGCCTGTACTATTATCTGGAAGAAAATTAAACCGATAAGATTTAATGTCTGCTATATTCTACAATCGTGGCAAAAAAATATATAGTTCAGGCCTTGGGCCAAATGCAAATGAACATTAAGCAGAGGGTGCGTCCCCACTCCTCCCTAACCCAGGCTTTGGGAGGGGTGAGGCGGGAGGCAGAGGGGGAGCAGAAAGGCCTGATGAGGCATGGGTGGGAAAAGGCCCGCATGAAGGTTTGCAGTCCAGCCTGGGGCAGAGGGGACTTCCTGGCAGCAGAGTCTCAGAGTAGGGAAGGGAGGCAGGGACACAGGGCCCCGCTGAAGGCCCAGTGCCTGATGCCACCTGCAGCAGGGCCTGGGATTTTGTGAATGGGACTCAGAGGGAGGCGGCTGATGGGGGCAGAGGAGAGTAAGGAGAGAAGGGGGGGGGGAAGCAGAGACTGCGCCAGTGGGAAGGCAAGGCAGATGGAGTGAGGGGAAATCACAGCGTGTCTGGCACGGCGGCTGATGCCATAATTTAAAGGTCAACTCAGTGGAAAAGGAAGAGAAGAAAGGGGGAGGGGGCGGTGTTGGATTGACTGCCTCCGCAATGTGGCACTTAACCCCTCCCACTCCGGTGCATCTCCACCAGACCTTGTCTGTCACTATTCAGTATTTGTTTCAGTACCCAGCTATCCTCTTGGGGTCCCCCTCTCCTCCCAGCATGAGCTCTGGGAGCAGCAGACCCAGCTCTGCATCCTGTTTCCTCTTGTTACCATTGCAGCAGAAGTGACTTAACCTCCCTGATCCTCAGCTTCTTCATTCACAAAATGGGGCTGAGAACACCTACTCTCCCAGGGCCTAAAAGGTAAACTGTACAAAGGGTGTAGGTGCTGGAGAAGTGAATTTAAAAGTTGCAACCCTTTCAGGGTTTCTCGAAAGGAAATGGCTTGACTTTTTTTTTTTTTTTTTTTTTTTTTGCAAAAATCATTTCTCTGTTCTGGGAAAACCACCATTGAGGCAAATAAAAAACTAGTAGCCATCCTTTATCCTAAGGCACCCTCTGTCCTTGGAGACAACTGGCCGCCTGCAGACTGAAAAGCTGGGATTTCACATGGCCTCACATCCTGCCTTCCCCACTGTCTTTCTCCAGTTTTCTGGGTAAATAGGTATATCTTTGAGTGGAATCTCTCTCTCTCTCTCTCTCTCTCTCTCTCTCTCTCTCTCGCTGCCTCTTGGGGGAGGAATGTTACTTTCTTCCATATGGATTTGGACTGCCTTGAGCCTATAAATTATGGCGAGTTCTTGGGGAGCTGGGGAGGTTTTTGTTGGAATGGTTATTTGCCAGGGAGCTGAAGAGGAAACCCCAAGGGCTGCAGGAAGGACGCAGGCGTGGGTTTCAGCTCAGTCTGGGGGAGGCTGTGTAAAGTAGCCAGACAGGCCCACAGACCACTTAAGGATGAAAAGCCCGAACTGAATCCACACCAAATTTTTTTACCTGCAAGAATCATGAGACAAGCCCACACTGCTGGTTGTCTATGGTGAGACAGAACACAGGACTTGAGAGGAGGCCTCGAGGCCACCCCTGTGCTCCAGACCCAAGGGTGTCACAGAGGTAGAATGCTCTCGTCCCATGGACCCAAAGACAGGCCTGAGTGTCACTAGCCCCTCATTTCCCTTCCATTCTCTCCAACCACTGAGTGACTCTAATTTAAAGTCACAGCCTAGAGACTCCTTCTGCTCATGCTACCAAGACAAGGCTTTGGAAGGCTTTGATTGGAAAGATGGTGAAGGTGGTAATGGGTGTGACTGGTCCTCCTTCAGAGTCCTCATCACTGGGCCTCAGGTAGGCAGCCACATTCCCAGCCAAGACATAGAGGAGATATACCCCTTCCCCCTGTCTCTAAGACATGACAAATGCTCCCTTCCCTTTGGACCAATGGTTCGCAGGACACTCGTCCCGGGTAGGTTTGCTCCCAGGCTGGGCCATCCCATCAGATGGTGGAAGGAGCCCCAGCCCCATGGCAGGCAAAGGTGACATCGCCTTGCTTCCCCCCTTTTCCATTGTCTGTCCCCATTCTATGGTCCCTTCCTTCCTGAGTCTCAGTGAGACGGTGGGGCATCTCAGCACAGGGTGTCTCAGATAGCCCGAACTCTATGCAGTTTGACTCTGTGCCAGGACAAGGCAGGCGGGGGGAGGATGTTCAAGAAAAGGTACCCAAAGAAGGTCACAGCAGGGAGGGTGATGGGCCTTGACCTTGATGCTTGATCTTGTGCCTGGTGGGCAGCACAAGGAAAGTAACTCAAGGGCTTTCACTAGCCACACGGCTGGAACAAGGGAGCCCCTGTCAGGAAAATAGTCCTCTTGTCCACTTGGCTACAAGAGAACCCCGGGGGTAAGGCAGCACAGCTTCACAGTGACCACCAGGGGGCTCAGGGGACCCTGGGAGACACGCATCTGGAGGAGAACTTGCAATGACCCCTGGCCTGGCCTGTGTCCCTAGAGCAGATGACAGAACCTACCATCACCAGCAGGTAGTGAGCTTCCTGTCACAGTAGGTATGTGGCAGAGTCTGGACGTGTTGTGTTCCAACAGGAGAGTTTCTTGGTCATGTAAAATGTTGTCGTGGGTCCACCCAGTTCCAGAATCATGTTGACATGGCCCCGGCAAACCAACACTATGTTCTCATTAGCTGACCACACACATAGCATTCTGCCGTTAGCCATCCAGGGGACAGTGAGGGCTAAAACCAACCTAGACCATGAGAGACAAACACAAGTTTCATTCATAGACTCAATCGAGCCAAAAGTAGCTGTTGCCAATTCCTTGCAGATAATTAAAGAGACAGCTCACATTATCTAAAAAAACTAAATAATTAAAGAAATAAAGCTGTTAGTTCCAGGGCAATGAGGAGCCTCCCTGAGCCAGGGACAGTATTTCCTCCCCCAGAACAGAGGGTCTCAGGGCAGGATCTCTGTCCCCTGCACATGTCACTCACCAGATAGGGCCAGGGAACTCTCTGAGGGCTTTTGGGAGGGCCAGTGTGCCCAACTCTCAGGGGCCCGGCTTGTGGGGTGAGAAGCTGCATCGCTGCAGTGGCCCAGGCAAGAGGCAGTCATGGCAGCATCTGGTTCTCTGGCAGCAGCCCACCCACAGCAGGACCCTGAGGCCACAACAGGACATCACCCCACCCTGAATGTGTGGCACCCGCCGCTGCTGCCAGTATTTCTCTGCTCAGCATTTTCAAGAGCCAGATACTCTGGGACACAAGTGTCCTCTCTCTGGGGAGAACTGCCACTGGCCTCCTGCCTCCACCTCCTCTCCTGAGCCAGTAAGATTCTCTGACTGCCTGAGGCCACCCAAACCAACTGCAGCTGCTTCTCCAGCACACCCTCTGTTTGACTCTTTCTGGTGGCTGGTTCTCCTCACCTGCCCCAATTCTGCTCTGTGCCAGACCCACTCTGTGTGCCGGCAATGCAGAAGCAAGCCACCCTTTGTGGCCCCCATCCTCACATTGCTGATGCCTCCTGATTCCTTGCAGGGCTGGGCTCTTCAGAGACCAGCTCGCAGACCCTGGCATAACAAAGGCTATGACAGAAGGCTGGCTGCTGGGGCAAGGAAGGGACAGTCAGAAGCAGGCCTGTCTGCATAGAGCTGTCAGATGGTTTGGGTATAACAGCCAGGAAGCTGGGAGGCAGGGAGAGAGAGAGGATGCACCAGCTGGGGCCTGGGGTCAAAGTCTCTCCGAATATCTCACAGTGACTAAGCGAGCTTCGCATCTGGCTCTAGTCCAGCTGTATCATTTCAGCCTGTTTCCTCCTGAGGAAAAATGACCAGGATCACCCCTGACCTGCCCTCATATAGGGATGTAGTTAGGATCACATGAGATCCATGGGCCACTGTGAATGGAAAGGATTGTATTCCTGAGCCCACACTTACATACATGCAGGACAGGGAGCTCACTACCTATCAGGTGAATGCTGAGTCTGTAGACTTGGTGTCTTCCCTCAGTAGCTCACTAGAAGAGTAATGGAAAACTGTAGAAAGAAGGAGGCTGGAGCAGCTTCAGCGGGAGACTGTGGCTTCATTAAAGCTGAGGCTTTGCCTGGGAAGAGGGCAGATCTTAGAAAGCCAGAGGCGATACTCATGGCCTGAGGACCCTTCCCTGAGCACCTCCCCAGCCTTGGCTGCTCCACCCTTGCCCTGTGGCAAGCAGTGCCTGTGCCAAGGTCAGAGTCCTCATCACCCACCCTGAAGGGGTAGGTCTGAGAGGTGAAGGATTGTCCTTGGTGAGCAGTGGCTGTGCCCACACCCCGGGAGATGCTCCCCTGGGACTGTGCCCTCCAGGAGGAGCCTGGTGGGAATGAGGGCGTTTGGGGTAGCCCGGGGGACTGGGATAAGAAGCAGGCGGCAAAGGCAGGCAGCTGGTTCAGACCTGTGGCAGGAAGTCACGACCAAGACTCATCCTGGAAAAATGCGACTAATGTTGCACAGCTGGAGTCACTAATCAGAAACACAGGCCCAGAGGTGGCAGCAGGGACAGGCCCCACGGGCAGGGCCGCCAGAGAGGTGATAATAGGCGGTGAGCTCTAGGCCCTCTCCCCACCCACCAGGCTGCCGTTTAGAGATAGAGGTTGTCACACACCTGCACTCCGGAAGGGAGGCTTCTCCACTGCCTGCCCGACTGCGGAGGGATGCAGCGTGCATGGTTCACCGACATGCTGACGTGAGCTTCATTAATAGCTAATGCCTTGGCCTGGTCTCCAAGAGATCCGGCAGGTGTGTGACCTTTACCTCTGGAGTCTTTGGTGGGCCACTCTCCCAAGGGCCTTCAGCACTGGGCACAGGCTTCTCCCTGGGAGAGGCACAATGGGCTGAGGTTTGGGGCAAAAGGTGAGGTTCAGGGTGGGCCAATACCCCTGCAGGTGTAGTTCAGCTGAGCTCACTGAGCACTATCAAGCTCTAGCTGTCACTCGCTCATGTGCCAGCACTGGGTTACGAGGTGACTTCTGTGTATCCTCTGTGCTCAGAAGGCTTGCCATCTGGTTGCAAAGAGAAATGAGAAAAGAGGTGATTTCAGTAGAGATTAATGCAGAAGCTCTGGCTTGGAGAAGGACCCCGCTTGGGAATGGGAGGCAGGGGACACCCACTCGTATCCTCCAGGACCCCAGGACACTCTGCTGGTTCTCATTTCACACTCTCCCTCCCCCTTTCCAAAGAGATGGCGTGGCCCCCTCCCAGGGACAGAGGATGGAGAGCCCTCCCCAAGAAGAACCCAGACTGTGCAGACCCCAGCCCAGAGGGAGTCCCCTCTGAAGGAATCTGGCCTTCTACTGACTCCCCACCCTCAGCCCCCACACCTGCCTCCTCCACATGGAGAGATGTAAAGGGTCACCTGGCCCAGTTGCACCTCTACCAGGAACCCCTCTGGGCACCCCCAGGGGTGTGCACATCCACCTCGGAAGGCACCCAGAAACCACTATTTTTTGTATGTGGTACTGGGGATTGAACCTGGGGGCATTTTACCTCTGAGCTACACCCCCAGCCCTATTATATTTTTATATTTTTTGAAACAGGATCTTACTAGGTTGATGAGTCTCACTGCTTGCTGAAGCTGTCTTCGAACCTGTGATCCTCCTGTCTCAGCCTCCCAAGTACTGAGATTACAGGTGTGCACCACCACACCCAGTTCTGAAGCCACTTTTGACAGCTCTAAAGGAGCAAAAGGAGCCAGGCATGGTGGCACACCCTGTAATCCCAGCTACTTGGGAGGTTGGAGCAGGAAGATCATAAGTTTGAGGCCAGTGTGGACAACCTAGTAAGACCCTGTCTAGAAACAAAGGAAGGACAGAAAGGGGGGAGGGAGGGAGGGAGGGAAACTGAAGTAGCAGAGCTCCCCTGCCCTGTGTCGGCTAGAATCAGCCTCCCAGAATCTTTCAGCTTTGAGTTCCCGTTCTAGGCTCTGGGGCCTCACACAAAAATCCTTGGGGAACACATTTGATGTTGCTCCAGCTACTGCAGGACCAGGCTACCCTGCGGACCCCTTCCCAGGAGGCTTGTTCCCACTCTCAGCCCTGAAGACTCAGGGACCCCCCTTCATCTGCCCTATTTGCTCCCCAGCTCACCCCTCATTCCAGGGCCTCTTCACCACAATGGGACCCAAAACTTGGCACCTCCATCACTCTGGCTCCAACATATCTTCTACTGCAGTCCCAGTTCATGGGCCCTGACTGTCACCCAGGTGACAACAGAGGCCGCCCCCATCTTTAGCATAAGCATCAGATCCTTCAGCTTGTCTCCGGTTGTCAAGACATTGCATTTGTGGAGCCTTGGAGCACCCTAGTAGGTAGGACCCTTTCTTTCCCTACTCAAATATCCAATAGAGTCATCTCAGGCTCAATCCTCTGGGCCCTGGGCACACTGATGAAATGTTCCTGGATGGCTGTAACCTGCCCCCTCCCCAGTCTTGCTGCAAGCTCTACTTTCCTGTCCTGTGCCCACACACTGCCTGCAGAATCAATTCTAAGTGAAGGCAGTCCTGGATGCCTTCCCAAGTCAAAGGGGATGAGTGGTATGAGGCAGAGGTCTGGGGTACAGGTTTGAGAAATGGAGGTGGGGAGAGTGGTGGTTGAAGGAAAGGAACTGGGGCCAGTGGGTGGGTGGGAGGGATGGAGAGGGGTCTGGAGGGTAGATGGTGGGGAAAGAAGGGTTGGGCATAACCTTAGGGAACGTGGATGGAAGAAGCAGGGGTCAGAGGTTAGAAGCAGGCAAGAGGAGATGGGGGACCAGATGGTCATGGCAGGAGCTGCTGTCTTGGAGGTTTCTTTACTGTCTGAGTGTGTGCCATGGAATTTCCAGACCTAATAAAGAATTTAAATAGACCACAACTTGCTTAATGTTGACTGTATAAATAATCCAAATCCCCCGTTCCCTTTGTTCCACAGGCTATTTGTGTCAAGAAAGAAAGGAGGGGGATCCAACAGAAGCCACTCTCCCAGATAGTGGGATCTGGGGACTCTCTGTCCTCCACCAGGGCCCCAGGGAGTAGGGACCGAGGTCTGGGAGGGGGAGATTCAGTTTTCCCAGCCAGCCCCTCCATTGGTCAGCATGCACACACAGACACAGCACCCCACACTGACTCACGTGCATTCATGCACAGTGCACGCGTGCGCACGGGCACAGTCCCCCACACTGACTGGTGCACACATGTGTGCATGTGCACACCAT
Source organism: Glis glis (assembly GCA_004027185.1). Taxonomy (NCBI): domain Eukaryota; kingdom Metazoa; phylum Chordata; class Mammalia; order Rodentia; family Gliridae; genus Glis; species Glis glis. The sequence continues at coordinate 19,641 of PVJS01010213.1, read as the reverse complement.
CTCACAGATTGACACATAGACAGGAAAACACACGTGTGTGCACACACTATATCATACAGAGAATCTCAGGTGACACAGACAAAGGTGCCCATCACAAGGTCCCCTCTGAGTCGGGTCTCAACTGCTCTGCCCCATTCTGCCACCAAGTGATCGTGTAGGTAGGCCCCTGTCTTACACAGCTCAGGAATAGGATCCTGTTGCGCTGGTGGCAGAGTGGCTTTGGCCACACTGAGTCACTTCTGAAGAGGATTCCTGTTGGAGGAACAGCGTGAAAACCAAGTTCAGAATCCTTCTCCCAACCCCACAGTGTTCCAGTGACCAGCTGTCTCCATCTTCTCTTCCCATGAGTGTCCAAGGGACATGGCCCTCCTGTGAGCTCAGGACCCGAGTGTGGGGGTTTCCAGCCCCTTGTTTATTGGCGTGGAAGTAGAAAGACAATTTTATTAGACCACAGGTCGCACCTGGATCTGAGGTACCCGAGAGGGGGAGCAAAGAAGGGAGGGAAGGGGGAGAAGAGAGGGAAGGGGAAGGGAGAGGAGGGGAGGAGAGGGCACCACAGGGCTGACTTGTGGTTGCTTATGCCCAGTGTCCACTCTGACTCCCCATGTCATGCCACATCAGCACTGAATATTTTCCATTCCATTCTTTCAAGAGCATGTGCTCCTAAGCAAACCACATCACACAGAGCAGGACAGAACAAGGCCTTGGGGGAGGGGCTGGCCTTGCACCTATTCCCAGGTTAGGAATCCCTACCTTGGTTCTAATTCTGATAGTCACTGAATTCTAGACCTTTCCTTGCCCCCTAAACCATGTTCCTACCACCTCACCTCTCCTCTCACTGCTGGCCCCGCTCACAGGGACATGGCTCAGCCTGGAACAGTTATTTCCGTCTCTGTGTCCAGCCCCAAATTCTTCAAAGTTCAACAGATGTCCCAAGAAATCAGTGGCAGGGACTAGCTGAAGACCAAGCCCAGGACGTAGGAACTTTGTGGGGGTGAGATCAGAAGCCCTGCCCCAGGAAGCCACAATTTAATTCCACACTAAGAGACAGCAACGTGCTAAGGATAACCACCTCAGATAACCCAATATGTATCACCACCCAACTGCCTTATTTCTGTGGCGCCCCTCACCTGCTTCCCCCAGCCCCCGGCCCCAAAGGCAGAGGCTCCAGGAGTGGGCAGAAAGGCCCCGCGGGTACCTCCTCTGGGTGGCTGGGGGCTTAGGCTTGGGACTGCAGCAGATGGTCAGCATCCCCCAGGCTGCCTGGGAGATGGACGGGAAGCGGGGCTGTCCACACGCCCAGAATCTCCCGGCTGTCACCAGGTCCCCTTGATCCTCCTTCCAAGAAGGAAGAGGGGGAAAATGAGTCTTTCCGGGCGCTAATCCTCTCCACATGGGCGGGCACCACAGAGCAGCCAGGACCCGCTGCCGGCACGCAGCCTGCAGGAGCTCCAGTGCCACTCTGCCCGGAGGACCCTACCCACCAGCACCCACAGGTATGTGAGTACAGAGGCCTCTGCCTCCTCTGCCTTCCAGACACAGCCTCCACTGACCGCCTTCTACCCCAGGCCTCCTCTGCCTGGCAGCCCCTTGCACACTTCTACCAAAGGGAAACTGAGTCAGCACCAGATGATGAACATCTGGGTGAAAGGAGCCAGTCAAGAAGTGGTTTGATGAGGCAACCATCTGAACTTGGAGCCCTCCCAGGCATCACAGGCAAAGATGCCCAAGAAAGATGCCTGGGGAGTTTGGGAACCGACTCTTACAAATCCCTGTAGTGCATCCAGAGGGGCTCACCAGCATCCCTGGATGCTCAGAGCAGGACCCCAAGGGGCAGCCTTTCATCATTAAATGACCCCAGAGGCTAGTTTTCTGAGGGGGCCAGGACAAGTGGAAACAAGAACAGGGGAGTGGAAGGTCCCCCAGGATGGAGTCTGATGGTCCTGAGTTGGGGAGTACTTGGGAGGAAGGTCTGTGTAGGGGGACCCTGCTCCAAACCAGGACGCATGAAAGGCTAGTTTGCATTGCCAGTGTGACAGCAATGCCTTGTGACGGCGAGATGACATTCTCACTCTTGCGACAGTAAGATGGACCCTTAGCCATCTCTCCAGGCCACAGACTCTTGAGACATGGCTCTTGCTATTGATCTGGGTGCCATGGGCCCGGCTCCCAAGTTCCCCCAGCTTGATGACTAGCGACCTCCATGGCCAACCCCTGGGTGTCTGCGGACACAGAGCCAGCATGATAAACACAGAAGTGTGTAGACGCGGATACGGGCTATGCCCACAGCTGCAGTCCCTGGAAGCCTCAGAGTGGGAACGAGCCCATGTCCTGGCCCTCTTTCTCACGTTAAGCCTGCCATGGATGCCAGGCTGTCCTGCCCTCTCCAGCCACCATAACCACACAGCCTGGACCCTACGGGCAAGGGTGCTGCCAGGAGCTGGGAGCCTGGGAGGCCGGGAGCGCCTGGACCCGCTTTGATCTTGGGCATCAAAGACCAGGAAATGCAATCAGCTCTGAGGAGCACTTGCTGTCTGGACGTCCCCAGCAGGCACAGGCCCAGACCCCTCCCTGCCCTTCACAGGCTGGGCCAGGCCGTAGCAGGCCAGCCAAGGGCCTTGGGCAGGGGGCTGGAAAGTCCACCCCCATCCCCAACCAAGTCAATGGAAACTATTTTAATAAGAGCTAATTCTGCTGACATGGCGTCTTCTTTCTGCACCCCCACCCCAGTTTCTGTGTTCCCCTCCAACCCCACCCCCGGCTTCCCCTGTGACTTTTATTGTCCCAGACATTTGCGTGAAAACAGGAACTTTGTGCTCTGGGCTCCATCTGCTCCTGCTTATTTCTCACTTGGAGCTGCAATCCTTGGTCACACATGCCCCCTCCCCACGTCCCCAGTCCTGCTCCTCAGGCCGCCCCCAGAGTCAGGGACTTGTGAAGTCTTTGGTCTCTGGCACTCTTAGGGTGGCCTAAGAGTGGTCTCCTATCTGGACCCCTTCTCTACCAGGTTGTGGTTATGGGCATGGGGGTTAGGAAGCTGGGACTCAGGGGACTTTGGAGCCTGAGACCAATGCCCTCCCCGGGGAGCCTTGACCCCTCCTCCACCCCACTCTCTCTGGCCTGGAGGTGCAGAATAACACGCCCAGAGCCCTGGGAAGTATTTAGGGAGTCAGGGAAGGCCTTGCAGACTCCACCGAATCTGTGTGAGGGGGCCCCGAGTCCCAGGGTTATCCTTCCTTGAGGGCTCTGGCCTTGGGCTGAGTATCCGGAAGTCAAGAGTTTGAGGGAACGCCATCTTGTGTTGCTCAAAGAAATTAAAATGGATAGCACACCAAAGAAACCATGGCATTAAATGAATGAGTAACTCATCAGTGAACCTCCCGCGGGGCGCCCTGTGAGGTAGGTGCCAGCTGCGTCATCGCTGTTCAGATGAAGAATGGAGGCAGAGGCAAGTCCATCTGCTGGTCACATGGCCAGTGCGGGTGACAGCCTGGCCTCCTCCCTGCCCACCGCCACTCTGCCTCTCAACTCCAGAAGGTTCTCCTTCCACTTCCTTCCCATTGTCCATCCTCAGAGCCCACATCCCATCTTTCTCGTGGAGCTTAGGTGCATTTTCCTCATTTTAAAGGTGAGGAAACTGAGGCTCAGCACCGTCACTGTGTTTTCAGTCGGCTCTTGCAGGGACAAGGGCGACATATAAAATTGAACTCTCTGCTTATATAAAAACAAAAACCTCTTTTTGTTCCGACCCATGATGCTAGAGGTTTCTGGTTCCAAGCTGCTCCAAAACGGATGCCCTTGGATGCCAAGTAAGCAGGTCAGGGGCCAGATCTGTCAGAGAGTGGGGCCCTCTGCGTGGGTGCATGGTCGGTGGGCCTCCATCCTGCCTCTGAAGGCCACGCCTCTCTGGGCCCACCTGGCCAAGGTCTCTGTCCCTCCATTTCTGCCAGCTTCTGCACCCAGGCAGCACCTCCACTGTGCCAGAGCCCACGTCATGTGGCAGCCAGACTTACGGGCTCTCTTTGGGCCTTTGCTGTCAGCCTGAGGAAACAGCACAACCAAATAGACCTGGCGACAGAGCCCTGGATTGGGGAGGAGAGCCGAGTCTCTGCCTGGCTCTGTTTGCTTTGGTGTAGGTCATTTGGCTTCTCTACGCCTTCATCTTCCACTACATAGGATAGGAAGGGGGCTCTCCAACCCCTAAATACACTTGCGGCCAGGCTGGATGAAAAGCGTGAACAATTGCAAATAGACTCCCAGACCTCTACTGCAGTGGAACGGAATCGAGGGGTCTGCCGGCGAGGTATGTGTTCACAAAGGATGTGACAGAAGTCCCTGGAGGACAGAGAGGTGGCTCTCAGGGCTTCCTGGGGGAGGTGGGCTGTGAGCTCGGCCCCTAGCAAGAGTGGTGGGAACGCACTCTACAATATGTGATGGGCAGGGGCTTGCCTGAGCCCCGGCCTGGGAAGCTGGTGCAGGCCTGGTGCAGAGGCAGGGGAGGGGGCCGCCAGCCCCACAGGAAGCCCCGGCTTGTTGTTGGGTAACTTCTCCTCCTGTTTTCTGGGAACAAGCTATTTGGAGAAGAGGGGGAGGGAGACCTTAAAGGCTTCCAGATGGGGGGCCCTTCTGCCCAGGCCTGCTGCTGCGCCGCCACGAAGTCTGTGCACGCTTTCTAAGAATCCCAGCAAGTGTTAGCCAGGGAGGCTCCGGGGAGGTCTTCTGAGCCATTCCCCTGCATCTGGGACCCCCACTATCCTCAACCTAATAGGAGGCCATATCCCAACCTTTATTGTGCATATTATTATCATCATCATTTCCTTAAAAGCTGCAGAGATAGAGAATTCTGCCTCGCCGCATCACCCTCTCCCTCCTCCTGAAATGCTCTCTGGGTGTCTTGGCATCTTCTCTACCCACTTCATCTGGACTCTTCTGCCCTGAAGGCTGGTGGGTGAGGGAAGGGCCTTCTCTCCACAAACCAGGGGAGGCCATTCAAAGTTCAGGAGAGGAGAGAGAGAAGAGAAAGCGAAACAGCCCCAGGGCCTTGATGGAGCGAGGCCAGGTTGGGAGAGGGGGTCTCGGGTTGGGGAGGGTCAGAAAGTAGAAAGGAGAGGAGGATCAGGGCCAGTAGAGGCAGGCCCCAGCCCCCCTACAGAAGTCTCCATGCAGAGCAGGAGGCCAGGGCTTGCTTCCGAGTGGGCTCCCCCTCTTAGCTCTCCCGTCATTCCATGGTAGCCTCACTCAAGGGCATCCACTCCACCTGCCTCTTCCCCGCTGACTGTCCTGGCTCCAGTCCTCTCTCCTGGCCCATCCCCACCATTAGCCACTCCTGGGAGCAGCTGGCCTCATCCTGGCTGCAAGGCCAGAGCCCTGGAGGGGCCAGGAAGGCCTGGGGCAGAGACACGTGTTCGGGGCTCAGCCTGCCAGGGTCCTTAACTCTTTGTCCTATAGGGAGGTGGGAAGGGGAACTGGGGCAGTGAGAGGAGACTTTGAGAGGAGGGCTTTGTACCTGGGGCCAGACAGGAGCTCTAGCCAGGTACAGCTGACCCTCTGGGCGCTACACTAAAGATGGGAAAGGGATCCCCCAGGCCTGGCTACCATAATGGGCTGGCCTGGTTCAGAGAGAAACTCCTGGTCTCATAAGAGCGGCAGCTCCCCTCAAGCCCGCCACTCCCCGGCTGTTGCAACACAGGCTTCTGGTGAGAGGGCATTTTTCATGAGTCAATGGGAAACACATGAGAGGTACACCAGAGGGCAGAGGCGAGGGGCAGCCATACAGAGCCAGGAGTGACCTCCCCGGGCAGAGCAGCTCCTTGGCCTGGTCACTGGCTAGTCTCAGACCCAGCTGGGAGCACCAGGTCCCACCCATGGGCTCCTACTTGGAAGACTAAGCAGGCTCCAGGGGTTGAGGGGGGCAAAGCTTACCATGCCTCGATGGCCCTGCCTCTACCCTAGAGCACACAAAGATCTATGCTTGGGCTATAGGGTCCTGCCCCAGTTGGAGTGGGGAGCAGGCTCTGAGGAAAGGGCTTGGCACCCCTGCAGAGGCCTGTGAACGGGGCCCAGTCAGGCCATCCTCGAAGCAACCACTGCTGCCCTTGGGCCTGGCAGTGGCGAGTAGAGAGGGGAGAGGGGAGAGGCCTCCTGCAGCAGAGAACAATCTGGCTGTCCCCTGTGCCTCCACAGGTCTTGGCTTTCCCCACAGACCACTCATGAGCAGGGGCTTGGTTGTGACTGGCATCTGCTTGAAGCTGGAGCCCAAACGGGCCCTGGTTTATATGTCATTGCCTTGGGCCTCAGTCTGCCGTGAGGGCCTCCTGGCGTCACCTCCACAGGTAGCATCTCTCTCTTACCCTCTCTCCCACCTTCCCTACAGAAGCCCTGTGTGAGCCCACACCAGCCAGTCTTTCCCTCAAGCACCAGCCTAGCCCCCCTCTGCTGCTGCACCTCCATGGAACCTTCCTGAAAGGTCCTCAGGCCTCCTGGGGCTCATTGCTCTCTGCCTCCCGCCCCTCATGCAGGGCTCTGCCATTGTCCTCGCCATGGGACACCCTTCCTGCAGCCTCCCTGGCCTCCAGCCTAGCCAATCTGCCCCTGGTACCCCGTTCAACTTCTGACTCCTCTGCCTGCTTCTATCTATCAACCCTGCTTCTAACTAAATCCTTCCTGGCTGGTACCTGACTCTTCCCCTCCCGTCCACTATTCCAGGGACAGGTCCCTGCCTCTCCTGGGCCTCAGTTTCCCTTCTCCAACAAGAGTTGAGGCAGCTGACTCTCTCAGTCCCAGCCACTCTGATTCTGGATTCCGAGTTTCAATGCAGGCAATTTAAGGGGCAAATGTATGCAGATGGATATGCAAATGGGCATCTCTGAGATTTATGGGTGGCCTTAACGCCAAGGGGAGGAGGCAGCCTCAGTCTGGCTGGGCCCACTAAATCCTGGCTGGTGTCAGCGCCTTAAAGCACTGTGATGAAGGGCAGGCAGCCGCTGGAGGAGGCCGCTGATTTACAGCCACGGGAGCCTCCTCCCTGGGCCCGCTCAGGCAAGCGCCACGGGACAGGGACGAGGAAGGATTTATGTCGCCCACTTCCCCACCCCAGCGGCAGGCAGTCGGGAGAGCTGCGGAAGGTGACTTTCACCTTCAGAGCCAGCGCTACTCTGGCAGAGCAGCTGGTGGTACCACCCCGGGAAGGGCAGAAGATGGGTGGTATCACCCCGGGAAGGGCAGAAGATGGGTGGTATCACCCCGGGAAGGGCAGAAGATGGAGGGGTGGGGGTGAGGGTCCAGACAGGACCCCTGCCAAACCCGTGGCCACGGCTGTCTCTTTCAGATGGCCATTCAGCACTCACACTGTCACCAACTGTCACCCTTCTTCCCTGTGGTCCCTGGCTACTCCTAGCCAACATTCTCAGCCCTAATAGGGCTCAGGCCTAGAAGACCAGAGAGGAGCCGATTCTCCTGCCCTTCCTTTGCAGACCAGAGTCTCTGCAGTCTACCCTCACCCCCTTATGATGAGAGGAGAGATAACAGTCTATCTGGATCTATTTTGGGTGGCCCCAAACAAAGAAGTTGATCCCCCTCATCTCCACAGGCTGAAAGGTCTCCGTTGTGTCCCACCTTTCTCCCCACCCTTCCCAGCCCAGCAGGTGAAATGTCCTAGGCCTGGGCTGGGAGGGGCACATCACACTGCAGGCATCCCTCACCATGCACAGCTGCTCGACAACTGAGCTTGCCGAAAAATTAACTTGCGGGAAGGTAACGATTCTCCAGTGCCTCACTGGAGTGTCTCAGGAACGTCTTTCAAATGGCACTGCCCCCACCAGGGAGTCCTAGGGGGTACCTGGGCTGAAGGCACCATGGCAGGAAAGCTCAGGGGAGCGATTCTCCACTGTGGTGATTAGCAGGGCGGCTCGCCCCAGCTCTAAGGGCCTCTGCCTCCCCCAGCCCAGCCCTGCCTCTCCATAAGCAAAGTTTACATGTCCTGTTCTCATAATTGAAGGGAACTGACCAAAAGCTGCTTGGGTAAAGACCCTTTGGGGGATATAAACACATAAATTCAAAGGCCTGGTCTGGTTGAGCTGCTCATCTCCTGAGTTGTGTGTTTGAAGCCAAGGTCGCCTTGAGTTTGTTTTAGGCAAAGATGTCCCCATCTTTGGTTTGTGAGTGCCACAGAGGACACAAGAAGGCGCCTCTACAGAGACGTTCCCCTGACCCTCACCTCAGGGTCTGAAGGATTGGTCTCCACCTCTGCAGCATCTCCCTGCTGTAAACTGTGAATTCTGGCCATTTATCTTGGGTGTCCCCAAATATTCTTTAGCTCTCTCTGGTTCCCCTCAAACACAGATCAAATCCAGATCCCATAAATGTTGTTTGTTCACTTGAGTACCTGTGATATGAAATTACTTCCAAGAACCAAATTATTAATTTAAAAGAGATTCTCTAGGATTCAACATAGATATTAAACTCCAAAGAAGTCTCTTCTGGTAGATCTGACCAAGAGATTGCTGCCCAATGTCTCATGGCCCCAAGGAGGCAGGCGCTGCAGGGAAGGGGAAGCCAGTGGGCAGAGCATGTGAGAGGGCCGGGGGAGAGGGGAGCGTGTGCACCAGCACATGCGTTGGCCTCTTCCAATTGTGTTTGTTCAATGTACTCTTGCTGAGAATTTGTTGTGGGCTAACCAGAATCGCTGCAGAGAACTGTGCACTTTGTGTGCTGCTCAGGCTCCCTCCCTAGGGAGCAACAGCATCAGAGAGCAGCTGCCAGCACCCTGGCCCCGGCTGTATCAACCCAGAAAACGAGGCGCCTTTACCTATTTCCACACAGACACTGGATAGACCAACAGGAGCCCTGAGGCCAGGCGCTGGGAAGACAGGCTTACGCCCATTACCTCATCTAATCTCAACAAATGTAGACGTCATATCCCCCATTTGAAAGATGAGAAAATGGAGTCATGGCAAGGTTAGTTCCTTGTCCAAGGTCACAGGGCTGATAATTGATGCAGTCGACAAAACACCATCCGTTCCCAACCCAATCTTCTTCTTGGTTTCCCTGCTCTAATTGCACTCATCTCCAACTCTGTCCCTTTAATTTGGTGTTATAACCCATGCGACCTCAGCCTTAATGTAAGATTAGCTATACCAAGTGTTGGCAAATAGGTGGAACAACTGGTACTTTGCTGGAGGGAACATAAAATGGGACAATTACTTTGGAAAACTATCTGTGAGCTTGTTCAAAAGTTAAACATATCCCTGCTGTATGACTCAACCATTCCACTCCTAGAAACATACCCAAGATAAATGAAATAATAGGCCTTTATAGAGACCTGTATCTGAATGTGAGTGGGCAGAAAGGAAGAGGGGGATATGCAGGGGAAGGAGGGAACTAGAGCGATGGGACCACCCCTGAGCAGCTTCATTTATCTCCATCTCTCCTCGGTTCAAATCCAAAGCTCTCAGGGCTCTCAGCCAACATCACAGGGGCCACCTGGGGGGTAGGAGTGAGACATGTGGAGGTCTGAGCCATACTCAGAGGGCCCAGATTTAGCCTTTCCATTGGGTGCAAAATGGGACCCCTGCTGTTGTGAAGAGCTGAGTGCTGTGTAAGAACAGGGTAGAAATGGAGTGGCCTGGGCCCAAGCCAAGAGTAGCATAGCCCAAAGTTGGGCAGGTGGTAAATTGAGGCCAGCCAAGAGCAGAGAGGTTAGGAGCCCATGCAGTGGGTATCAGGCAAAGGGCTGCAGCACGGTGGCCCTGCAGTCACCATAGATTGCCCAGAGGATTCGCTTGCATGCCCAAGTTGCTCATTAAGGGCTCTAAGACACATTCTAGGGACCAACCAGCCCCAGGTAGATAAAAGACTAGCTTGGCTGGATTTGCCCCATGGATGGGTGGGACCCAGCTTCCAGGCTGAAAGCCTCAGGCTAAGGCTTGACTCCCTCCCCAGGCAGACTACTTCCCCCACCCCAACTTCTGTTCTTGCCCTGGTCATGGACAGTAATATTAGCCTGTGAGCCTCAGGTCCAGCTCATCCTAGGCTTTGAGCCGGGAGACCAGCCTGAAGGCACACAGGGAGCCCCTCCCCTGCTAGCAGACAGAGTCTGCAGGTCTTGGTCTAGCAGGCTGATATGGGAAGAGCTGCAACATCCCCAAGAACCTCTGGAGGCAGCCCCCCTCTTCACCCACTGCCCTCCACTCCTGCTCCTGGCTCCCTACTTTCATTTCTGCTCCCTTCTGGAAGGAAGGAAGGCCTCAAACCTTCTATGTCAGGCTGCTCTCTGATCCCCCGCCCTGGCCTCCTGGACCCTGAACCTGGATTTACCTCTTGTTGGCAGCAACCAATATGGAAAGCCAGACTATTTATAGTCCAAGAAAAAGATGTGATTTCCAGGTATCCTCAAAATTACATTAGTCCTAAAGAGGGGCTTGGTAGGGGTTGATCTAAAGTAGGGAGGGTCCCCTTATTCTCCACACCTAGCCCAAGGTTCATTATCAGCTCAGAGTTACATCCAAAACACCAAGCACCCCTCTGTCATTTAAAATATAAAAATATGTCTCCAAAGTCAATCAAGAGTGCACACTTTATACCATCCACCAATTTGGATGGTCTAAGTCAGCATCCATCGGTACAGCTAGGGGAGCACCTGCTGGTCGGTCCCCTGCTTGGCCAGAGACACAGAGGAGCAGGAACCCTGCTGTGATGGGAGTTCTTCACTGCCCCCACCCCAAAATATCTTGCAGTTATTTGTTTTTACTGTCCTCCAACTTCCACACCACTCACATCTCCAGCTGAAAGATGGAGCATTCTTGGCGCCAACTTATAGGGAGTTTCCCTCCTTATTTTTTAAAATAAAATTTCCTCTTGTCCAAAGTCTTCTCCCTTCTACCACCCAGGTCAGGCCTTCATGACTTCTGACATGGGCTCAGAGTCCTTCCCCTCAGTCTGTCTGCATTCTCACCCATCCCACCCCACGAGTCCCCCCCCACCAGCAGGAAAGCAATTATTTATCAAATATGATCCAGGAGCCACAGGAACTGGAGGTGAGACAGGTCTGTCTCTGGGTAGAAAATGTATGAGCCAAACAACCTAGAGTATGCACATGTATAGCCCATGACTCTGGGACCCTTCCAAGCAGGGAGGCAATGCATCAATGGGGTCCCACAGAGGAAGAGAGCTCCACTAAGCAACAGTGGCTTTCTCAGTTGTAGGATAGCCTGTGCAAATGATCAGACGCTGGATTTCAAAGTCTTCTGAACTCTGATTGCAATCACCTATTGAACTGGCCAAGGCTCTTGAGACTATATGTGACACAAAGGTCACTTCAGACCAACTTACACCCAAAGGGAATGTGCTGGCTCTCAAACAGAACCCAACAGGTTGATACAGAGAAGCCCCACCCAGCTTCCCAAAGGATGTCATAGGAACCTGTTTCTCTCCATGCCTTTGCTTGTCCTCAGCTCCAAGGTGGCCCTCCAACCCCTTTAGCTCTCCCCTCCAGGTATCAGTGCCAGATCAACCTCCTGATATTACGTTGCCCAAGTGAAGAGATATTTTGTGCCAAGGACACTCTGGTATTCACACCCTCCCTCTTAATGTAGCTTCATGTTCTCAAAAATTCAATGAACAATTCCTGGAAACTCATTGGCTCTGATGGGGTCAGATGTTTGTCTCTGAACCAATCACTGAGGCTGGGAGAATATGATGTTCTCATTGGCTCAGACCAGGTCATGCCTGCCACCTTTGAGCACAGGGGCTGAATGAGGCCTGAAAGGCACCATGACCAGGAACACTGAGCATGGGATGCAGGGCTGAAGAACGACAGATGGCCAACGCGTCTGTCCCTGGTGTCTTAGTCTGTTTTCTGTTGTTAAAACTGAACACTCTACAGACAAGGAAATTTATAAAGAATAGAGGTTTATTTCACTTATGGTTCTGGAGGCTGAGAAGACCAAGAGCATGGTGTTGGCATTTTGTTGGCTTCTGATGAGGGTCTTCTTGCTGTATCATCACATGGTAGAGGGCATCACATGGCAAAACAAGCATGCCAGAGAAAAACTGCTTTTATAACAAAGCCACTCCCGTAATAATACATTAATAGATTAATTCACTAAACTGTGAGCGAATTAATGCATTCATGAGGTCAGCCCTCCTGACCCAAGCATCTCCCAAAGGTCCCACCTCTAAATGCCACTAACATATGACTTTGGGGATTAAGTTTCCAACATATGAATTCTAGGGGACATGCCCAACTATAGCACTTGAGAGTCACTTCAAACCAAATGACAAGTCATGTTGAGAACGCTGACTTTGTTATCCCAGATCACCTAGGACTGGAAGGAGAGAACATTAGCTCTCAAAGTTGCAAATTTCATCTCCATGTGGAATTCTCTTGTAAGCGAGAGAAAGGGGTGAGGACACTGTATGTATATAGTCTTCATTGTTGTCGGCACCTCCCTTTGGAATATGGGAAAATTGGGGGATTGAAAGTCCTTCCTCCCAAACACATAGGCAAGAAAAAAAGACCACACATAAAAAATATGATGCTGATGTTGACCCCAGCTTTGCCTGGGAGTGGGCCACCAGTGAGCATGGTTCAGGGAGGCTAAAGGGCCTCCTATGGTCCCACGCCAATGTGCACCTGGGAAAAGTGGGGCTGGGACTTTGGGTACCTGTTACACCCAGGACACGGCCAGTCCCTCTCCTGCAAGTAAGAGCCCACAGCCCCAGCCTCTGACACTGCAGGGACAGACTGAGGTGGGTGGGGAAGTCTGGAAGGGTCCTGGGCCTCCAACTCCACAAATCATTCTGTTTTAATGTAAACGATGATTGCCAAGAGTACAGCATGTTTTCCTGCGTCAGCAGCTCAGTGACTAATGCCCCCAAGATAAATGGCTTTGTTTTGCCTCTTTGGAGGGATTCTGTAACGCTTCCTTCCTTTCCACAGAGTGGACTCCTCGGAACCCTCCCAATTGCAGCCTGGAGCTCAGGATGCTGCCCAGGACACAGGGCCACCCATATGGGCTGCAGTCACTGTGTGCAGTGAGAGGCTGGAGCCTGTCAGACTCTGGTAACTGAAGGGGTCCAAACCCCCAAGACAGAAGTTACTGAGGACTACAGCCGAATGTATATGAAGTAGATCTGTCATCTGTGCTTAGCAAATGACTACAGAGGAACTTAGACCTCGTTCTGTGTCCTCCAAATAGATCAGAACTGGGATTGAAGGGAGGCCCCAGGTAGCCCAGGACTATTAGGGAGGAACTGGGGCCTTGGGATGGAAGGAGGAGAAGAATGGGAAAGTGGGACGAGGGAGAGGGCATGCTGCCATCTTGTACCATCTGAGTATTACTAAACCAGCATTTTTTGGGTTTTTTTTTTTTTTTGCCAGTGAAAACATGGGATTTGGACAGAAACATGGGCTAGGGACCCAGACCCAGGTGGCTGCAAGACATGGCCCTAGCACATACTGGCTGTGGCACCTTGAATGGTATTGCCCCCATTTTATAAATGAGGACACTGAGACTTAGAGCAGCTGAGCAATTTGCTTAAAGCCACACACCTACATCACTGCAGAATTCAAACTGAAACTCGTGCAGTCTAGCCCCAAAGTCAGTAAGTGTTGAATGAAGGGGAATAAGTCCCCCAGATGCCTGTTGATCTCTGACCACCCACCTCAAACCCCAGCTCCTCACCCTTCCAGAAATGTGTCTTGCAAATCTTGAGGCTTCCACTTCCAACTTTCTCCTTTCTGAACACATTTCCTGGTCTATGTGATGTGTGTCGCCTCCAGAATGGAGCATTTCATTTTCAGCATCAAGCCCTCCAGAGCCCTTTCCCTCTACCACACAGCCAGCAATACTCCAAAGAGGCTTCTCCATCAGCCTGGATCCCATGTAAGGATAACATGGAACAGGCCTCCAGCCAACACCCAGTGGACATGGATCATGGGCAAGAAATAAATCTTCATTGGTTTAAGTCACTGAGATTCATTACTGTGGTATAACTTGACCCATGCTGATTGATTCTCTTCTCTTTATGGGAGGAGGAAGCAGGTGAGTTCTAGATATTCACAGGAGTATCCAACCAAGGGAAAGGACAGGAGCCCAAGGGAAGACAATGATTCCCAGGTCTTGGGCCAGAGAGAGCTTGCAAATTGCAGGAGGTTAGGGAGAGCTGGGACAGGGAAGTCCTCCCTCACACAGTCCAGATCCAGGATGGAGCCTAGAGCTGCCCAGGTGTTGCAGTTTGGATATAAAATGTCCCCCAGAGAAGCTCATGTGTCATCCGGGGTTGAAGCTGGGGTGTGGCTGGAGGAGGTGGATCACCAGGAGCATGGCCTTAGGGACTGTATCTATCCCTGCACCCCCTCTGCTTCCCATCATCATGAGCTGAGCATGGTTTTTCCCCACCAAGCAACCTGCCACCATGGTTTCTTCCTTGGAGCCAGCTAACCATAGACAGAACTCTGAAACCATGAGCCCCAATAAACCTTTCTATTTCTAAGTTGTACTTGTCAGGTATTTTTGTTACAGTGATGAAAATGTTAACTAAAACACCAGGCTTAATGTAAGAGGTGTCAGAGCTTGACCTTGGGAGGGGCTAGATGGCCCCCAGGGTGAGCATTAGACAGGCTTCTCCAAGCAGCTGCAGAGAGACATCTTGGCAGACAGGACCAAGGCACTAGTGCTCAGAAACCCAGATGCAGACTCCCGTCTTCAGGCAGACACTATATACAGTGTGCAGGATTCTCAGTGAGCCAGAGCCCTTGGGACACAAATTGCTGCTTTGGGCATTGAGCTATGGAACAGTGGAAGGGGTTTCCTGTAAGTGGGTCTGAACCCTGTGAGAAAGTGACTAAATTATAAAACCACCCCCTTCTGGGAAAGGTGGTTCTGAGTCCAGATTTGACCTGGGAGAGCTCCTGGAACCTGGTTCTCACAGGGGACAGCTAAGAGAAGGGATGAGGAATAGACTTTTCCCTTGAGTGGCAGCTAGCTGACTGGTATGAGTAGAGGGATGCCTCAAGGCCCAAGAGTGATGTCCCCAGAGTGTTCCCATCGCTTTCCTCTATCCCTCCAGGAAGGGCCAGCCATTAATCATTCTGCACCTGACCATCCTCCTCCCCCAGATCCCCTGCACTGCACCATCCCCCTCCCCAAAAGCTACATGGAAGATCTGATCATCCTTCCTAAGCAAGGCACTGAGCTTCTTCCAGAAGTATCTGGAAGTGCTGCACCATTTCCAGGAGAAGCAGTGAATTATGGAGTCCCCTCTTCCCTGCATCCCCAGCCCTGGGCAAGATTAGCAATTTGGAAGTTACCTTGGAAGTTAGCATGAACACAAATGTTGGCATCACATTCAACTACTGTTGTATCAGTCAGCCAGAGAATATAGAGGAAAGAGCCCAGTAGTTGAGATCAGACGAACCTGAATCTGATTCCTGTCTCTGCCATGTGCCAGTTGTGTAAACTTGGGCAAGGGGCTTAAATTCTGAAGGCCCCAGTTTCTTCATCTGTAAAATAATGATGATATTAGTTTTCACAACATGATAGCATCCATGTAAAGGTATAAGAAAGGTAAAACAAGACACAGCCCTTAGCGCAGGGTCTGTCTGACAAGAAGCACATGTGAGTGCTTAATAAATGGGTTTAGTATTAGTGTGCTGTACTGAGTGAGCAAGAGGTAGAAAGGCTCCTGCAAGCCTCAACAAGTAGTCAGCAAAACTGTTTGACTCAAAAAGGCAGGGAACGAGTTGCAGAACCAGGCAGGGAGGAGGAGATAGGGCCTGGGAGTCCCCTCAGCCAGCAGTTCTGAGCCAGCCCCATGCTACCTCAGTTGGACATCTGAACACATTTGTTCAGTATCCAGAACAGCTTGAAAACCAGTCCTGGGAAAAGCTCTTTTTTAGTTCTTCCCCATCCATCTCTGTCATCACCCTTTTGTTTCTGTTATTGCATTGTCATGTCGCCTTTTTTGACCTTCAAACTGCTCGTGAATGTTTCAGGAGAAGTTGTCAGGCTTCCCCATCCAGGCCAGTGTGCCTGGCAGCAGGGGCGGAGAGGATGGTCAGGAGAGGTCTTGGGTCAAGAGCCCCAAGGGGCCCAGAAAGGCCCAGGGTGAACCAGGAAGATGTAGCTTTTATTTCTGCTTGAAGGGGAAAGGCCTCTCTTTCCTGGAAGATCGCTGCCCAGAGGGAGAATCATAGCCTAAAGTGATCCAACATGGGTCGGTCATTTAGCTCCAGCCTAATTTATATGTGAATAATAGATATAAAACTTTTGGGTCAAGTCAAAAGAAGGAGCATGTGGCAAAACTCTCCCCCCTTCCCATGTAGACACATATGTTTGTTAATTTAGAATGAACATATATATAACCATATTAAAGAGAATAAAGAAAGGAACATCTTTAGAGGTGAATAAATGAGAAAGAAAATCAGCAGGAGCTGGAGTATAGCTAAGAACTGGGAACAAAGCCAGCTTGTTGCAGGGAGGACCGCTATGCCCAAACTACACTCCTATGGAAAGCCAAGGGGCCAGGAGAGACAGCCCGCCCAGCAGAGGGGGCCAGGTTGATCTACTCACCCACATAGGCACATGTCTAGGGACAGCTGCTTGTCCTTGGCCAGAAATAAAGATGAAACCCAAGAAAGAAATTGTTCCCTGCATAGATATGAAGTTCAAAACTACTCCATCCATGCGGAGAAGACCCAAGACAAAGGTGTTCACGTGACAGCTGGTTCACAACTGCAAACCCCATAGAGCTGGGGTGAAGGTAACCACACAACTGCCCTATGGGGAAGGGCGTCTGGAGGATGCCCCTATGAAGCAGGAGCCCTTAAGCAAGACTATCCACCAGGAGGATAGAAACAGAATGTGTAATTTCAAACATGGAGAGAAAAACATTTATCAGAAAGCAAGAATGGAGGGGAAATAAAGAAGCAAAGAAAAACCATGGTAAATCGAGACAAAAATGATATTGAAGAAGTTAAAATATATTGATACTCAATTAATGGGTTCAGCCTTTATTGAAACCCAGAATTCCATAATGGCTTTGTTCCCTTTAAATATATTCTATTTATGAAAGAAACATCTAAAATTGAGACAGAAAAGTTGAAAATAAAATTATGTAAAACACACACACAAAATGCTATCCAAAGGGAGTCTGGTGAAAAACCAACCCTCACACACAACATTAAATTTGTAGAAATGCAGAAGAATATTTCCTAGTCTTAAAAACAATTTCCATTATGGTACATGCCTGTAATCCCAGTACTTGGGAGGCTGAGACAGGAGGATTGTAGGTTTGAGGCCTGCCTCAGAAACTTAGCAAGACCCTGTTTCAAAATAAAAATAAAAAGGGCTGGGGATGTACCTCGGAGGTAGGATGCCCTTGGGTTCAATCCCCAGTACTAACAATAATAAAATAATATAATAATAAATTCCATTAAAATGATATAACAATGCTTTGCATACAACTATCCATGCAGACTCAAAGTATGTAATTGATACTGTTGAAGGAGAATCGAAAATCCAGAGTGGGTCACTCTCAGAAATGAATAGATCATTTAGTCAAACATTGCTGAGATTATGAAAGATTTGAGTAATAAAATTATAGATGCTTTGATATAATAAAGCCAAAATAGTACTTTGCACCCCCAAATAGAAAACACAGTCCTTTCAAGTGTACAGTCATTTTTGATATTTGACTTGAAATGCATGTCAAAAGAACTCTTATCAATATGAAACAGACCACATGTTCTGAACACCACAAAATATAGCTCAAACCACTCAACAAGCTCTCCTCCCAGAAACATACTCATGGATTTGGAGACAACAAAACAATCCCTGCCAAATAGCTTATAGGTTAAATAAAGGAGGAATTATAATAAAAATTATGAGCATTTTAGAACTGAACAACGATGAGAGATGAGAGCACAAGACCATGGGATATCAAAATTTGTAAAACTTATACCGAGAGAGACATGTCTAGACCTAAACTCATTTATTAGAAATCAATATTGAAAGTAAACGGACCAAGAATTCAACTCAGGGAGTTGAAAATAAAATAATGGGACAGACCAAAATGACATAGAAAAGGAGGAATAATAAAGATAAAAGCCAAAAATAATAAAAAGGAAAAAAAATAGAAAGGAACAAATAAAATAAAAAGTGGATGTTTGAAAACAAAAACTAATGAAATATACAAACCGCTGGCAAGCCTGAGAAGAAAAGGGAGAGCTAATATGTTATAATGATAATAATTTCTTTAATATGTTATCATCAAAGATAATCAAGCAGACATACTACAGATAGAGTTATATGGGGCATTTCTGGTAGCTACTTCTGTGTTCATCATGCCTTTTTTCCGAACACTTTTCCCAACCCTTGGAGCTAGCCCCTTTCTAGAGATGTAAAGCAGGCCCCTGCAAGCATGCCTTTTATATGCAAACCAGCCAATCTGGAGCCCATGCCCTAGCCACCTCCCTTATGGGGCTCTTATACTCTGGGCCACTATCTGCCTTCCTAATGACCTGAGAGCCAGGTAAGAGGCAACTAGGGACAACCTTTATGTCCCAGAGCTACTGAAGTTATTTAAACCAGTCAGTCCTAAGGCTACCTACTCTGCCTCACCTGTTTCTTCCCACAGAAACCACAATAAAGGGTCCAGCACACGTTTCCCCCTGCTCCCTCTGCCTCCTGACCAACAGAGGTGCTTCCCCAGATACGCCTCCCCCACAGGACCCATGGTGCAGGCCTCCTCCTCTTGGGAACTGTGACAGTCTTTTCAGTAGCAGTCATTGCCTGATCTGTTGGCCTTACCACACCCAAACAATAAGACCTACATTTTAGAACAACTTCCTCACACCATTCCAGAGGGAGAAAAAGAAGCAAATAGATCAAGGGGAAAACATAAGAGATGGACAATTATCTTTAATCATAGGAGCACAAGGTCCAGTGGAAAACCAAGACTGTTATTAACAAGAGGAGCCATACTTCAATATTTCCTGGTGATATTTTAGGATGTTGGAGGTAAGTCTTTAAATCCTCTAAGAGTTTGGGGGTGGAGTAGTCAAGGTGAGGAGGACTGACCTAGAATCAGTCAGGGTTCCTCTGCAACCCTAAATAAAAAAGAAATATGACAAGTGTAATATTTACAAAGTTCCAAAAGGGAAAGATTGCCAAAACAGGGAAGCTATGATTCATTGGTGATAGCAATTAAAAGACATTTTTCAAACATTTAAGCATTCAGAATGATACTGCTTATTCAACTACCCAGGAAAATTTGTCCAGAGTAATGTTTCAGCCTAGCAAGTAACAAATAGGAAATTTAGAAATTAGATAATAAATTGGAGTTCATTTATTTTTAAAAATTGATACTAACGTGATTTTAAAAGTAATAGGTTCATCAATGTTAGAAACAAATTCATAATAATAATCTAAAATGTTATTATATCAAGAACAAATGGAAGGTAGAAGTGGGGAGGAAATTTAAAAGCATGAACTCATCTCACACAGAGTAATACCTACTATGCTTTTTTTGATGTTGATAAATAATGTGTATACTTGTGTATGTATACATCTATTATATCTACACACACATATATGTATGTATGTAGTGTTAAAGTATGTATGTGTGTGTGTGTGTGTGTGT
>PVJS01010212.1:0-48562 GCA_004027185.1 Glis glis | reverse complement strand
AAAAAATAGGGCCGGGGGTGTAGTGCGGAGGTAGAACACCCCTGGGTTCAATCCCCGGTACTGCAAAAAAAAAATAAATAAATAAATAAATAAATAAAATGCGGACTGGACTTGGCATATGGAGGTCATTGACAGCTGTGACTAGGGCAGTTTCAGTGGAGTGATTGGGATGAACGTCTAAGTGGGGTGGGATCGGGAGAGAAGGGGAGGCAGTGAGCATTATCGAGGCCCCAACTCTGGTTGGGCCCTACATGATCTTTCCCTCCTCGGTTTGTAGACAGTAGTCCCTCACTTCCCACAGAGGCTCCATTCTGAGTCGCCTAGTGGATGCCTGAAATGGATAATACTGAACTCCATTATACACTATGCTTTTCCTAGTCATCCATACCTATGAGGCGTTTAGCTTATAAATTAGTCATGGTAAAAGATAGGCATCAATAACTAATCAACACTCATAACTATATACTGTAATAAAGGAGCCAGCATCACTATTCTTGTGGCCTTGGGGCCGCTGTGAAGTAAAATAAGTGTTATTTGGACACAAGCATGTGCAACTGCAAGAGTCAAGTGTGATAATGGAGATGCTCGCTACGTAACTAATGGACGAAGAGAAGATTCACATCCTGAGTGGGACGGATGGGACGTTCTGAAATTTCACCAAGCTATTCAAGAATGCATGTGATTTAAAACTTACGAATTGTTTATTTCTGGACGTTTTGAACAGTGGTTGCCCATGGGTGACTGAAACTTTGGAAGGAGAAGCCAAGGACAAGGGGGTTGGGGGGAGCGGACTACTGTGTTCTTGTCTTCTGTGATTCTAAAATACCTGTTATTTCCTTCTCTCAAACCCTTGGCCATAACTCGGTATCAATACTTTGAATACTGTTTTATCTAAGTGAGAAAAACCTTAGGGCCTTCAGTAAGCAGAGGGATGAGTCTAGGAAAGTGCCCCACAGCCTTTCTCAGAGATCTGGGCTTAGAATGGTGTGGAGCAAGGTTCTTAAATATTAATGCACTTTAAGATTATTCCAAAAGAGCTTGCTAAAATGCAGAATTCGGAGCCTCAGGAATTTAGATCCAGTCAATCTGGTGTGTGTGTGGGGGGGCAGGAATGTGTACTTACAATAAACACCCTAGGCGATTCTAAGGTCTCTCTTCTACAAACATTCTGTGAAGAGACACAGATAGATCACGTGCAAGCAGACAAGGAGGCAAGGGCAGAGGCAGAAGTCCTCTCTTGGCTGGGTAAATAGAATGAAGAAGGATGTCTCCATTTTATTTCCAAACTTTCCTGAGATGCCTTCAGCCCCTCTTCTGTGGACAAGCTCTCGGGGCTTGTTTTATAAAAAACAAAAAACAAAGTTTTGCTAATAAACCTTCTTCTTTCTTTCCTTTCCCCTTTCCTTTTTCTTTTATTCTTCTTTCCTTCTCTTTTCCTGATTATTTCTCCTTCATTCTATCTTATTTCTCTCTTTCTTGTTTTCTTTTCCATTTTTTCTTTTCTTACATTTTCCTCCCTTTTCTTCTACTACTTCTTCACTTTTCCCTTCCCTTTCTCTCTCCATCCTTATTTCCCTTCTCCTTCCAACTCTCAGATAGAAAAAAGAAAAGTCAACCAGAACTCTAACTCTACGTACTGTATCTTCATGGTCAACAAGCCCTACGCCATCACCTGCTCCGTGGTGGCCTTCTACATCCCATTCCTCCTCATGGTGCTGGCCTATTATCGCATCTACGTCACTGCTAAGGAGCACGCCTACCAGATCCAGATGTTACAACGGGCCGGAGCCCCTTCAGAGGGCAGGCCCCAGCCCGCAGACCAGCACAGCACTCATCGCATGAGGACAGAGACCAAAGCGGCCAAGACCCTGTGCATCATCATGGGCTGCTTCTGCCTCTGCTGGGCTCCATTCTTCGTCACTAATATCGTGGATCCTTTCATAGACTACACCGTCCCTGGGCAGGTGTGGACTGCTTTCCTCTGGCTCGGCTACATCAATTCCGGGTTGAACCCCTTTCTCTATGCCTTCTTGAATAAGTCCTTTAGACGTGCCTTCCTCATCGTCCTCTGCTGTGATGATGAGCGCTACCGAAGACCTTCCATTCTGGGCCAGACTGTCCCCTGTTCAACCACGACCATTAACGGGTCCACACATGTACTAAGGTGAGTGCACAGGGAGCTGGTCGATTCGGTTGGTTTGAATTACTCAGAAGGGGTAATGCTACCGTTTTCTGCTTCCACAAGGGTTATTCCTGAAAACCTATACAGTGTTTGCAAAGATGAAAGAAGATTCTACCATCTGGTCATGAAATAGAGTAGTGCATAAGGCTTGGGAGGGAGACTGACCTGCATTCAAATCCAGTCTCCATAGTTCTATGACCTTAAGCAGGCCATTGAAACATTTGGATCCTTAATTGCAGTTAAAAAAATAAAAACAAAAAATAACAACAAAAAACTGAGGTGATAATCACTATCTCTACATCACAGAGTTTTTGTGAGGATCAAACAAGCTAACATGTGTCAAGCGCATAGTACAGAGCCTGGTGCTTGGTAAACTCACAGTAAATGCTATCTACATTTATTTAATGGTAGTATTTTAGGATAGTAGTTAAAATCATGAGCTTTAAAGCAGGATAGACTTTATCTTGAGTCTCTGTGCTCCTACTAACCATGTGTATAATCCTCTTATATGTACTTTCCTTGACTATAAAAGTGGTAATAATATCACCATTCTCATAGGGATTTTGTGACATTTTGAAGTAAGCGCTCATAATGTTACTGATAATTTTATTAATATTAGTAGGACTAGTAGTGAATTGCATGTTGCCTGATAAGCTAAGATGGTCATAAAATAATATAATAAACTAAAATAAATAGAATAATGCATAGACAATAGTGATAGCACATGATAAAATATATGGTAGAGATTTGAACTATCTTGAATGGAGATATGAGTAGGAAGGAAGCTGATTTAGCCTAAGGAATTCTGGGAAAAGGAAATAAGGAATTCATAGAACAACACTTTGTAAGGATTTGAGACAAGGAGGAAGCCATTCCAGCAGATACAGGAGCTTAAGGAAGGAAATGGAAGATGAAAGAGCACAGAGAGGTCAAGTGATTTACCCAAGGTCACACAGGTTGGTGGAGGTGGAAGTGGCTTTGGAATTGAATTTTCAGTGTCTAGTCATGACGAGTCATTCCAGTCCCTGAGATCTTTCTGGTCACTCTGGGCTAGAATTGTCTTCCACTGCGAAAAGTCATGTGCCATAAGTACATTTGTCCTGTAGCAAAGATGAATTATCAATGACACTTTTTCTTTTTTTTTTTTTTTTGCGGTACTGGGGATGGAACCCAGGGGCATTCTACCTCCGAGCTACACCCCCAGCCCTATTTTTTAATTTTTTACTTTGAAACAGGGTCTCACTAAGTTGCGGAGGGCCTCACTAAGTAGCTAAGGCTGGCCGCGAACCCGGATCCTCTCGTCTCAGCCTCCCAAGTACTGGGATTAAAAATGTGCGCCATCATGCCCGGCTTTAATGACACTTTTTCTTTGCCCTGAGATACATAGGAATTTCTAAACAGTAGTTCCTTCTGTGTCATAAGCATTTAATTTTTCTGATGATGATGACTGTTTTTAGCTGTCAGAATTTTCATTTGCATGTGTAAGAGGAGAAAACAGGAATTGCTACGAAATATAATCGCTGTGTCTCTGAGGCTGCTCCGAAGCATGAATACAATTTCCAGCTCCCAGTGTGGGCAGGCGCGCAGCTGAAGCCAAGCCCGGTGTTGAGGCTCCAGCTGGTGGAAGGGCCTCAAAGGACACTCCTTGAGTCTGACATTCTCTCTTAATTATTATGCCTTAGTGAGCATCATAAAAAGGATCCAACCACAAAGTGTGTGTACAAGAACTTCTGTGTGGGTGCCAGAGAGTTTTTAGCTATTTAAGCTAGCAGTTGCCTAAGCACAGGCTGTCAACAACTTACAAACAGCGTGTGCCCCACAATCCACTCACTAAATCAGTTCTTTAGAAGTTGGTGGCTTTTCCCCACAGACACCAACATAGAAAGAATTCAGACGCTCTTAGGGCAGCCCAAGGAAGTCTGTTGTACTAATACTGTATTGTTGTTGCCCTTGAGGCTTTGGGTAATCTGTAGTGTGATTGTCACGCAAAGAGACAGCGGTCCAGAGATAGCTTATGGGTGTATTCTTCATCCTTTACTTCTTGTACTTCTTCATGAGGTAGTGAAAGTCCAGGATGCTGGCTGGAGATATTTTTTCAGGTGAGATGGGGCATCTTATACAAATAAAGAGAGCCTATACAGAGAAGAAAAGACCATTTCAAACCTGAATCTACTACAGGGTAAGCCTGACAGGTACAGGAGTTCCATCGTTCCATCTATTTGATTCACTGCTATATATCAAATTCCCAACATGTTCAAAAATGAATTTATGAATTTAAACTCTAGAGAAATAAACGAATAAGCCATAAAATTAGTTATCTAGATCAATTGATTTAACTTAATGTAACTTAAAATTTTTCATTAAAAAAAATCCCACAAGTAAAACATCAACGAATTCAGGTAAATTAAAAAATATATAGATAACCAAACAATGAAAAGAAAAATCCTCTTTTATCCTGCGAATCCTGCCTCTATCTCCAGAGACAACAATTAGTATTAGTCTGGAGATCTTTTCAATGTATTTGCAAACATTTATAAAAACACATAAAATCATAGCTTTTTCTCCCATTTTTAATGTAAAGGAAGCCACCGTTGTATATGTACTTCTCTGCATTTTTAAAATTTTTAACAATACATTTTGGAGGCAATTGTACTGGAGAACATAAAGATATAACTCACTCTTTTTTGACTGTTCCATAATCTTCTATACTAAAAATACCTATTAAAATCTAATTATTCCCCATTAGTGGGCATGTAGGTGTTTCCAATTTTTTGCTATTACAGATTGTACTATTTATAAAGCCCTTGAACACATTTTTTGTGCATATGCCAGTATTTCAGATAGCTACCAAAAGTGAAATTGTTTTATTAACATGTATGGCTACTTGGGATTTTTATGTTTACTATAATATTGACTTCCTAAAACACTGTAGCAATTTTACATTCTCATCAATGGAGAATGAGAGCGTTCTTTACTCCTTCTCCTCAACCAATACCAAATATTATGTATCTTTTATTGTTTTGTTAATTAAACACTCTCATTTAATGTAAATTTCTCAGATGATTTGTCAGGTTGAAACCATTTTAAATTAGTTCTTGACTACATTTCTTCTTGTATGAAGCGCATCCTCCTATTTTTGGCCCTTTTTGTAACGTGTGTGTGTGTGTATGTGTGTGTGTGTGTGTGTGTTTCCTGGGAATTGAACCCAGGATTGTTCTACCCGTGAACCATACCCCGGCCCCTATTTTATTTTGAAACAGGGTCTTGCTAAATTTTCTTGTGCTGGCCTCAAACTTGCCATCCTCCTGTCTCAGCTTCCCAAATACTGGGATTAGAGGTGTGCACCACCTTGCCTGGCTTTGTGGCAACTATGTTGTACTTTTTTCTTACTAATTTTTGGTGTTCTTTAGCATATTCTGAATATTCATCCTTCTTTTTTTTTTTTTTTGCGGTACCGGGGATGGAACGCAGGGGCGTTCTACCTCCGCGCTACACCCCCGGCCCTATTTTTTTTTATGCTTTATTTTGAAACCGGGTCTCACGAAGTTGTGGAGGGCCTCACTAGGTAGAGAGAGAGAAAGAGAGAGAGAGAGAGAAAGAGAGAGAGAGAGAGAAAGAGAGAGAGAGAGGGAGGAGAGAGAGGAGAGAGAGAGAGTGCTGCGCGCGCACGCCCTGAGGCTGGCCACGAACCTGGATCCTCCAGTCTCCGCCTCCCAAAGTACTGGGATTACAAGCGTGTGCCACCACGCCCGGCTATTCATCCTTCTTATATACTTTGCAAATGCATCATCCCATCTTTTGTTTGGATTTTAACTTCAGTTAACTTTTTTTCTCCTGAAAGTTTTGAGTTTTGGAAACAATATTCTTATTTGACCTCTTGTGGTCAGTCTAGCTTCCTGCTTGAAATTCTTTGTTCATAAATTTTCCTGAACAGGGAACATCCCTGGTTTTCCTCCTAGCTCACCAGCACCATTTCTCAGTCCCTCTTACAGGCTCGTCCTCCTCCATCTGGCCTCTGGTTGTTGGAGTTTGTTGGGACATGGTTTCTGATACTCTTCCCAGCCACACCTCACTTTATATAATTGCACCATCCATGACTTTACCATCTTCATGCTGTCAACTCTCTCTTCGATTATTATCTCTAGGTCATAGTTTTCCTCTGAGCTCCAGACCAGAAGATCCAATTTGCTTCCTGTACAAGCCCATATAGATGTCTTTTAAGAATCTCAAATTAAATGCAACCAATCAGAATTCTTGTTTCTATATTCCTCCCCCACCCCAACCAGTATGGCCAGAAGTCTCCTGAGTCTTCCCTATCAATGGAATCAACTTCTACCCTGTTACTCACTTTTATGTGGCTCTGAGGGAGAACTAACATATTAGAGGGCTGACTTAAATATCCCAGAAAGAAGAGCCAATCAAATGATCAAGAGGCCATTTGCATTAGAATCACCTGGGAGCTCACTAAAAACACAGATTCTAGGGCCCCATTCACTGACTCAGGGCTGCTCCAGTAAAACAACATTTTTAAAGAGACAAGTTTGTGCATGTTAAACTTCAAGAACCCTAACCCTAGAGTTTCCTGACCAGAATGCCCGACATACGCTAGCTTTGACTGTGCTTCAGTTTTGCCTCATATTTCAGTTCTCAGGGTTCCCATGAAGTCTCTTAAAGGGTATCACTTTGATCTGAGGTTAACTGGTAAAATGTAAAAGGAAATTCCTTTTGAAAACTTGCCTCTGTTCAGCGCTGCCTTAAGCCCAATGACTCTTCTCAGTCGGGAGACGGAGTCTGACCATGTAGCCTTGCTGTGACCACAGCTAGGTGACAGGTGGTAGGAACAAATCATCTTGATTTGATTTGGAGATCCTTGGAGATTTGATTTTAGGGATTTTGCCCATTGAGTAAGTGCCGAGGACCCTTGCCCGTCTTGTTCACTGCTATATCCTCGGAGCCTAGCTAAGGGTCTGGGACACTGTGAGACTTCGTGAGGGGTGATGGAGTGCGCTTCTTCACCGGCCTCGCTTCCCCTTTAGCTATCTCTGATTCTCAGCCCAGACAATCCAGGGCAGAGTAGGGACTAAGGGTGCTGTCACTTTAGAACAGAGATTTTTCTCTTGTGTGAAATCTACTAAGGATTCCAGTTTTAGCTTCTTGGGTAAATAATCCCTGTTCTCCCATCTCACTACTTTATTATGAAAATCAGTGAAATAGTGAGTGTGAAATCACCTCACTAACTCCAAAGCTATGTCCACATGAGAGAGATAATGATAAGAACTGACTACTTTTTTTTGTGTGTGTGGTACCGGGGATTGAACGCAGGGGCGTTCTATCTCCGCGCTATGCCCCCGGCCCTATTTTTTATACTTTATTTTTGAAACCGGGTCTCACGAAGTTGCAGAGGGCCTCACTAAGGAGAGAGAGAGAGAGAGAGAGAGAGAGAGAGAGAGCTGAGGATGGCCGCGAACCCGGATCCTCAGGTCTCCGCCTCTCAAAGTACTGGGATTACAAGCGTGCGCCACCACGCCCAGCTAGGAACTGACTACTTTTAAATTAGGCAAGGAAAGCAGAGATGGTGTGTGGAGTGGAGCTTTGGAGATGGATTTCTCTGCTCTCCTCCCCGGCTTCCAGGTTTAGATCTTCCTCAAACTTATATCTTAGCCAGTTCACACGTAGGCTGGCAACCTCTGCAAGCACTTCTCAAGCTTGCTGCCTCTCTAACTTGATTCTTGATGGTCATCCACCAATATATCCCCTTAATCCTTCCCCCACCCCCAATGAACAAGTTTCCCATTCACTTGCCGCTCTCCAGAGCCGCGTTGTCCAATAGGATAACCACTAGCCACATGTGGCTATTGATATTTTACTTTAGTCAAAATGAAATAAAACTAAAAGTTCAATTACTTGATCACCCTCGCCACAGTCCAAGTGCTAAATAGCCTATAGGGTAAATTGGCTCCTGGATTAGACGGCATATTTCTAGGATTCCAGAAAGTTCTATTAGACAAAAGAGTCGCAGAACTCTTTGAGTCTTCTCTCTGGAAGGAAGCAATATGATTTCCCTTCAGATTTCCAAACGCTTGTTATCAACCAAAGCCCAACAGTAAGTAACTTCTAGTCAATGTGCTGTAGACATCTTTGTTATTTCCATACACAAGATTAGTATATCCAGATTTATGCATGGAATCAACAGGGGAAGAAAATATAAGAATAGAGAAAAAGTGAAAATGGGAAGCAGAGAATGAACTCCTCTGTCCCCCAAAAAAGAAGAAAAAAAAATTCTTCTGGGTTATTTCCCCTTGTCGTTTCCATTTGAAATAACTATCAGAATTTACAATTGTATTTTTTTTAGGGGCATTCTACCTCTGAGCTACACCCCCAGCTCTATTTTATTTTTAATTTTGAAACAGGGTCTCACTAAATTGCTGAGGGTCTCATTAAGTTGCAGAGGCTAGCCTCGAACCTGCAATCCTCCTGTCTCGGCCTCCCAAGTACTGGGATTACAGATATGTACCACCATGACTGGCTACAATTGTATTTTTTATTAACTTGGTTAATAAAAAATTTTACCCAGTTTACCCAGCCAGACTGTCAGTATGTGAGGGCAGAAACGTGTCTCTTTTATTACTGAAGGTTTCTCCAGAGTGTAGACATTGCTCAATTAAAATATTTGCTGAATAACTGAATGAATAAATGAATGGATTCTATACTGTTTACCTGGACTGTATGCTGGAATACATTTTCACCACTTCAAAAAATATGTGGTGATATAATAACTAAAGTAATCATTTTTCACTGTAAAAATACTTGTCAACTTTGAACTTCTACACACCTGAATTCCTCTTTTAAATAAAGGTCTTCACATTGTGAACTGGAAGATTTTGCCCATAGATGAAATAATTTAGGTTAGATTTGCTTTGGAGCCTCAGAGGTTTCTGCTGAAGATGGAAATTTTTTTTGACATTTAAAAGACATTTTTATGGCCTTTACCTTGAACTTTGGAGGTTACAGTTGGAGTCAACATTTACCTCATTGTTTTGAGCCAAAGCTGACTTAATCTAGGCCAATCAAAGATGGATGAGGATGACCTTGCCTTATCTCCTTTGACCTCCTCCGGGGTCAGCTACATAATTTGCAGGCTCAGTACAAAATGAAAATATGGGCTGCTGGTTAGAAAGGCAAGAAAAAAAGTGCTGTTAAAGGTACTAAGAATATAAGGCATTTCCCTTTTATCCACTATGTCTTTCTCATTTTGGTGTTATTTTTTTGTTTCTATTTACCTTTGTTTAGAAGAAAAAGATTAATGATTATCATAAAATTTACCATTTGTGTTCATATCGTGCATACTGGTTTTAAATGCAAATATAAAAACATTGAACTTCTATGTACAATCACCAAAATTCCACAAGTCATATTTTGTGGTGTATACTTGCTTACATATTTTGTTTTTACCAAAACAGAGTGCGAAACTAACTCGAGTGACAGCAGAGCATTAAATCCATCACTCAGCCGGGCGTGGTGGCGCACGCTTGTAATCCCAGTACTTGGGAGGCTGAGACCGGAGGATCTGGGTTCACGGTCAGCCTCAGCTACTTAGTGAGGCCCTCTGCAACTTAGTGAGACCCTGTTTCAAAATAAAGAATAAAAAAAAGGGCTGGGGGTATAGCTCGGAGGTAGAATGCCCCTGGGTTCAATCCCCAGTACTGAAAAAAAAAATTCAGCATTGGATCCCCACAAAACGGCCCTTGTCCCTGTCCCCAATCCTGCCCCAATCCCCATGTGAAATAGCTTCTCAGAAACAGTGACCATGAGATCACACCAGAAAAACAGTGAGAATTTCAAAAGAGATCCATGGGCCTTTGTTGTTCTCCAAATGTGCCTGCCCTTAAGCACTTCGCTGATCAGGTGGCCTAAGCTACTCTCCAAGATGAGCATTTTTGGTCCCATGTGCTGAAGCTGAACCATCATCCCCTCATTGAGATACTTGTGGAGGGGACGTTCCTGCCTTTGACATAGTGGAAGGTGGTTTTGGTACGTGAGCAAAAGCACGCCCCACCGTGCAGGGCATAAGGGCTACAGGTGTTGTGGTTTAGCAGCTCTGGTGTTCAGTCCTGTCTAGGATCTGCCATTCCGTATCAGTATGACTTTGAGCACATGAACAAACATCCTTGGTTTGTCTCCTCATCTGTTAAAATGGGATCATATTCGAACCCATCTCGTAAGACATTCGTGAAGGTTAACAATTATAGCGTATGTGCAGAGCCAGGGACAGCCTCTCTGGCACAGAAATCGCTCAGTGAATGGAAACTGTTATGGTTATTATAATTTATGTATAATATCATTCAGATCTTGGTAAAATGCCCTTCTCAAGTTCTGCAGTTATTTTCTCAGCTTCCTGATAAGTATCTCCTAAGGAAGGAGCAAATAAAAAGCCCTATGTTCTAAACACTGCTCCTTAAACAAGCTCCCTCTGCTAAAAGAAAAGCCAGAATTTAATTAAATTAAGCACACTGTTTATAAATAATTGCTTGAGCAACACGAGACAAGACTTGTTTCCTGGGTACATCGTGCCCTGTGCTGAACAGTTGGGACTGTTATTTCGAATATGCCTTCTGGCTTTTACATTACCTGTAGGCAGTTCTTTGACCCAACATAAAACATGCTAACCGTGTCGAGCAAGCTGAGTACATTCTGTGTGTGTGTGTTTTCCCTCTTTTACTCTGCAGGTGCACGTACCCTCGATGTGCTGGATTTCTGTGTACCAGCTCTCTGAGGTTGGTGCCTACAACGAGGAGGGATTGGACACACTGCTCTTGTTCAGGGCAAACCCCCACACAATACCTAGATCTTGAAATGCCCAAAGTGGTTTATCTGAAGTCAAGAACGGAGGCAGGATGACGTGGTGTCCTGGCCCTAGGTCCTGCCTGCCTCTTAGAGCCCCTTGGGAGCTCTTAAACAGTACCTGGGCCCGGGCTCCATGCATCAAGATGCTATTTCAATTGGTCTGGTGGGGACCAGAAATCCAGAGTTTTTAAGAGCTCTATTGTGCAGCAGGGTGGAGAAGGACTGATACATTGGAAAGAGCAGGAGGCCTGTCTTCTAATTCCTTACTGATCCCCAAACAGCCATCATCCTCTCTCAGCACTAATAAAATTAGGAAATTGAATTAGATAATGCTCTGAGATTAGGCCTACATCCATATCTTAGAGGACTGAGTTTGTGTGACTTTAAACCAGCAGTTCTTGATGGGCATAATTTGCCTTACCAGGGCAATTCCTGGCAATGTTCGGAGGCACTTTTGGTTGTCCTGGAGGTGGTGGTGGGGTGTGCTTCTGGCATCTAGAGTGTGAGGGCTCAGGATGCTGCTGAACATCTGGCAGTGCACAGGGCAGCTCTCCACAAGGAACTGTCTGACCCCAATTTCCAAGACTGTGCAGAGGCTGAAAACCCCTTATTTAAACTAGTCCTCTGGGCTTTACAACAGAGAACCTCCTGGTCACTGCCAGGGGCCAGCAGGAAAGGTCTTTCAATGATGCTAGGAGGTATAGCCCCTGTACCATTTGGCTTTTTTTAAAATCCTATACTAGTCTCATCATCACAAGACAAGAAAGAAAACAAAAAGCATCATAGAAGATGATTGTTCTGGGAGGAGGGTTGTGAACTTCCACGGTTAGAGTGTTGGCAGTAACCTTGCAGATAAGCCCTTTCCACAAGGCAGGCTCCGCGAGCTTGTTCTCTTACAGCATGTACTTGGCAAGGACGCAGCCCTCCCGATTTAGTCAGAGCAGCTGTTCAGGAAGGAATCGCCTCCAAACACACTAAGAGACCCACTGGAAAACCATCTCTCATGGAAATGTGTGTTTAGTCCCTAGTCGAATGATTCAGGTCCCGGGCCCATGGAGGTGGTAGAAGGCTCATCTTGTACTGGGAATTGACACACTGGAGTGTGCTCAGAAGAGAGTAAATACCAGGAATTTCCCTGTAGGATCCATGACATATGAAGAAGAGTGGAAGAAACTAGGGATGCTGAACTTAGAGCAAAGAAGATTCAGTTCAGAAGCATTGCTTTATACACACACACACACACACACACACACACACACACACATATATATATATATATGTATATGTATATGTATATTTAAAGGGCTGCTATGGGAAAAAGAAAATTGTCTTGTTCTGCATGGTTCAGTGTGATTCAAGTAGGATACAAAGGATTAAAGTTATGAGAATATGTATGTCAGCACAAAATAGAATTGATTGCCTTACGTAGGAGGGTAATTACGTGCCTTCTAGTAAAGTAGAAGGAGAAAATTGGTAGGAGATTGATTGAGATGTTCTTGGACATTGCCTTTGTGATTCTGCGAGTTCCAGAATTACAGGCATCTCCTCACAATGTGGTGAAAATACAGGGGAAAGCAAAGCCTGCTTCAGCTTTCTTGTTTGGTTGAAGCTGGAGAACATCTGGAAAGATTAGTAGTGAGAAGAGATATATTGAAGGTGATATTTTCAATCTTGGGGGCCATTCTGTTTTCCTTTAATGACTCCCCTGGCAATCTGTGGCAGGAAGAAAATGTAGACGTCACTAAGGGAGGCATCCATCCCCAAGCTGTTTAAAGATTTGCAAAGAGAAGAAGTTCTGGGTTGGCATAGAGGAACCCCCCCCCCCACATACACACCCAGGGCCGCCCAATCTGGATTTTATCTGTTGTTTGCTTTTTCACATAGATATGGACCAGAACTTCAACCTCAGGGAAGAACAAGGCAGACTCTCAACTAGGGGGAACCCAGTTCCATTGAAGTAGTTTAGTGTTATGGTTAAAAGGACATGAGCTGGTATTCTACAGTCCTTAGTTTGACTTTTCTGATCCTGCTACTTTGAAGTTCTGTGATTCTGGGCAAGTTAATTCACCTCTCAGTACCTCAATTTCTTCCCAATGGTGGCCCTCCCCTCATAAGACTGTTGTTGTGAGGCTTGTAGGAGATACTGTGTATCCTGAGCCTGGAACACAATAAGTTATTGATACATCATATTCCCATTATCACGATCATCATTTTATTAGGCAAAAAGGTAGGAACACTGGTTCGTAGAACGCGACTCCTATTTCTGTAACACTGGTCAACTAAAATGCCCCTGGATTCAATCCCCGGTGCCGCAAAAAAAAAAAAAAATCAGAAAAGAAATGACCAGGTGTCAAAAAAAAAAAAAAACACCATGAAGTCCTCCAAATAAGGAACAGGATAATTCCTGGCAATGGGCTCATAAAGAGGAAGGAGTGGGCTTCAACTGCAAGGATAGGGCAGCCATAGGGAAAGGAGAGTGCAGAGACTTCTGTCTGCTGTCCTACTGGGGTGCTATGGATTCCTCTTCAAGTCCTGAGCAAGGAGCCCCATTGGATGGCCTCTGCTTCCATGAACAACAGAGCACACTCTGGGCTATTTCCAACCAAAGAGCTGAGAACATATATTTCACAAAATTATTTCTAAATTGCTTGTTCTCGTTTCTGTGCCTATTTCAGGTTATTTTTAACAAGATTCTTAGAAGCATTTCACGGCTAGAATGACTCCTGGAAAAAAATTTTAATTCTCTATGAAATGAGTGAACTCATATTTTGATAAACCTGACAAACAAATATATTTGATGTCTGCTCATGTTCCTTTTATGAGCAGACTTTCCTTTTCTTTGCTGGCTGGTACAAATTCATTTTTCCCTCTGTTTGTACACAGCATTGCCTTCTTTAAGTGTCTGGCTTTGGGGAGAGAAGTATGGGGGTTGTTTAAAGCTAGAACACACACACACACACACACACACACACACACACGATAATCAGTCCATCCTGGGAAACTCCTGCATTCAATTGTTTTTCCAGGACTTTCCAAAAGAGTGGTAAACTCAAGACTATTCACATATTTTGACAATTTTAGGAAGCTCTTTCCTTGACAGGGTTGCAAATTATAATTTACTTTTTCTGCCTCTGTTTTTCTTTGGGGACTGTGTATAGTATAACCGTGGAGAGAGAAGCTGCCCCACATGTTATCATTCAGGAGGATTGAAAGGCCATTTCGACATGTGAGATTTAAACCACAAATGCCGGCCGGACTGGTTGTAATAGAATGCTGTAGTGTGGCTTGCAGTGGGCTGGTAGTGAAGGGCTATCAAGCCCCTCTTGGCCTGACCCTGTCCCCTTCACCCTAATTCTTTATGCAATAAACATACAAAATTGCTCAGGGTTCCCCAAATAGTGAACTCTCCTGCCACCAGACCGTTTTGGCTGCCTCAAAAACTCTGTCTCACCATCATGCCTGGCATAAGCTTAATCTTTTCTCAGGCACAGTTCTAATATGAGCCCTCTAAACTTTCCTGATCCCAGCCCTGTCCATCGCTGGGCAATAATTAATTGCTTCCTCCACTGGGCTCTTTTACCACCTGCTTCTCCTTCTTTCAGAAGCCCAGCTCAGCCCACGGGATCTTAAGTATTCTTTATGTACCTGACACACCCTCGTTCACCTGGACAGCTCCTGAGACCAGCGTCTAGGGTTCAAGGGTACCTGTTTGGGACAGTTCGCTGGTTCAGTGAGGCTCTGAGTTCAGATCTCAGCTCCACTGTTCCTCAAATGTTCTACCTGGGCCAGGTTAGTCGGCCTCATTCCACTCAGTGAGAGCCTACAAAGAATAAAACTTATGGGATAGGATCGTTGTAAAGATTATATGAGGTCATCTATCATTTGCTTAGCAGAGTAATCAGCATATAATCTATACTCGGTGAATATTGGCTGTTTTTACTATGAATTTGTCATTTAAAGGCATTTTATGGTAGATATTTTTAAGTTCTCTTCTACTGTAATGGTTTGACACACACACACACAAAAAGGCAGACACAGTTTCACCTGCACAAAGACTCAAAGCTCTAATCCCGTTCTTTGTTATTTAGGAACTGTGGCAGATAATGAGCAACATTTTCTAAGGACATGGGTTGGCCTCTCAGTTATATGAGCATAATGGGAAATAGAGAAAGAGGTGTACCGGGATTAGAATCAGCCACACCTGATTTGATCTTCCATAAACATGTCTGAGGCTGGTGATGGAACGAACCCCTGGGAATATATTTTGTCCAGAGACCACAAGGATTGATATCCCAAATGTGCAAGCTCAGCTATCTGGAGTCTTTGCTGCAAGGTGCACAAAATAATAGGAAGAGCACTGGCCTAAGATGCTCCGAGTGTCCGCTCTGCGCATGCGTTGCTTGGTGTCCCTGCCAAGACACTGTGTTCTCTATAGTTCAGTTTTCTCATCTGTCTGATAGGGCCTTTGTTCTTTGCAGGTTACTTTCACAGTTTTAAACTGTATCAGCAGCATTCCACGCATGCTATTGTTTATTTACTATTTGTCTTTAAATACTTTTTTTTGTACTGGGAATTGAACCCAGGGGCATTCTACCTTCGAGCTACACCCCCAGCCATTTATTCTTTATTTTTTGAAACAGGATCTGAATATGTTGCTGAGGGTCTCACTAAATTGCTAAGGCTGGTCTCAAATCTGCGATCCTCCTGTCTCAGCCTCCCAAGTACTGGGGATTATAGGGCTGTGCCACTGTGCCCAGCTATCTTTAAGTACATTTTAAATCTAAATAAAAATATTTGAAAAGGAAACTGTATTATGTATAAAAGCAAAACTATATAGCCAAGATGATTTTAAAAGTAGATGCAATAAAAACAAAATACAGTTATTAAAATTTAATTTGATCCTGTTGCTTGCCAAAGTCTGAACCTAGGGCCTGCTCCCTGCTCTGCAAGGTATTTGATGCTGTTGAAACTAGAATGAGACTGAACTGAGTCTTTCTCTTTAAAATAAGCAGAATGAGTAAAAGAAATAATTTGAATTCCCTTGCAGTGATTCAAGCTACTTAATACTATACCCACTGCCTGGCGCCCCTATGGATCACATCCATGTTTGGGAACATTTGACCCAAATAGTCTATTCTGACTGATAGTGAATCTAAAGTGAAATGAAGACACTGACCTGGGGCATTGCCTTTTGAACATGGAAACTTGCTGATGATATGTTACCAATCTATGTGCTCACAATGTGTAGACAACTCAGTTTTTAATCAGCTAATGGTACCTGAGCATTCTATTTATCATCACACACAAAAGCACCTAAAATATTGCCTTGTGAATATCTCTTTACATTTTTTACTTTCTCATTATTATGATTTATTACCAAGTACTTACTTATCTTTGCATCTTCAGTGTTATAAAACCAATAAATATCCCGTTGCCCGCATTGCTGACATGGATGTTTTCTATCTCATTTTATTGCTTCCATTCCAGTCCTTTTTGGAGCATCGCTGATTGCCCCATACTTCTAACTCTGGCCCTTCAAACTCACCTGTGCTTTCTCTTTGTGTGCTAAATCCCTATCTCTAAGCTCTCCTCGGGTGTGAGTTGAATAGCTGTATATCCACTTGCTTGAGGCATTTCGTACTCCTGTGCACATAAGAGTCAGTGGAGAGCAATTTTCTAAAATGCAGATTTCTTCTCTTTCTCCCCACCCTTGTCCTCCTGCCGCTTCTATCAGAAGGCTGGTGTGGATCCTGGGAATCTGTCTTTGTTACAGGTAACAGATATTATACTCATGCACATAGTCTTGGACCTTGTGGAGAGATGACTTAGCTAGTGATTCTCCTTCTCCTTATAGAACATGGGTCATTGTGCCTGCTTCATTAACTGTTAATATTAAACTCCATCACAAATCTCTTCCCACCACACAAATGATTTCCATGTTTCCCAATGAACAGAATTCCCTGTTTTTAGGCAGTATTGGGCAGAAGTCCCAGTTTATAGCACTGGATCCTCCATTAGCTGTCAGTCAATCCATGCATCTACACTGCTCTTTCCTCCTCCTCCTTTGAAATCGAAATAATACTGTATACATCCCTTCTCTACAGACTTGTGGATTTCACCAAAACTAATAAAACGAGAAACTGCGCTTTAAAAACTCATCTGTTAGAATACTGGAAAAATATTCTTTTTAAATGATGTTCTGCATCAGGGATTTTGAGTAGCTCTGCCAATGTTTTTGATCAAGCATATGTTTGAGGAGAGACAGTTGTGATCTCACTGCATTTTAAGTTGCGGCATCTCAGCCCCACCCTGTCCCATCCTACTCACATTTAACAGTTTTGCGATGTAATTTCACAGATTCTGAAATTGAGGTCTTTCTTATTCTTTAATACAAATGCAAAAATTACCCTCTCTGTGTTTCCAGCAAAACCACATCTCCCTACATGGAATATAAAGTATCAGATACTAACAATAGAATATTAAAAGCCAAATTTGAAGCAATTACCCATAGCTTTGGAGAACAGTCCCACACACAGCTGCCACCCAATCAGAAGGCCTGGATCTGTCACCCACCATCCCTGCTACTCACAGAATCAGAATGTCAGAGCTGCGGAGGATCTCGTAGATTATCCTCCCCCTCACCTAACGAATGGGAAAGTGAGGCCCGGGAGAGGGACCGTGTCATCAGTCACTCAACTGGAGGCCAAAAAGCTTTAGGACCCTGATCCCTGGGGTCTGGTTTACTGCTCACATTGCTGGATTCTGCTGTTCCATTTGCTGAATTAGTCGAGTGACCTTGAGCTGGGAGTGAACGGGATTCCCTGAGTATTAAAGCCCTGTGCAGAGTGTGATGTGGTGCACTGGAAGCAGTCTCTCGTGGTATAGTATAATACATTTTAATTTTTTTTATCTTGAGTGAAGACCTAAAAGGTAGATGACAGTGACACTTAACTGTTAAGAATTATGTTGGTATAATAATGTAAACGTAGGCTATTATGTGCCAATGGCGACATAAAAGCATTGCGTCATTATTCTCAAGTCCCTACTTCTCCTGCTGAGAGGGAGATGATCATGAGTCCCCCATGGAGCTGGAGGCTGGCCCTCATCCTTCATGACTTCTTTCTAGCTATATTGATGTAGCCTGAATAAAAGACATCAAAAAACAACTGTGGAGTACTTTCCATCTTTATTTGACTCCCAGAAAGAATAGTATAAGAGAACCAATATAACCCAGGGAACACTTCTCAGAGAACCTCTTGCTCTCTCTCCAGTGATCCGGAGCCTCCCACACACCAGCCACATAGCTCTCCTTGGCCTCCGGCTTCCTGCCTCATGGTTCACTCTTCTCATCCTCATTCTTTATAGTGTTGGCTCACCTAGCCCCTCTCTCTGTGTCCTCCCTCCTTTTCTCCTGCCTTTTCAGGTTTGTTTTTTCCACACGGTTTCTCCAGTTGTACATCAGAGAAAATATAGGGATGCACCTGGCAATGGCTGTTCTTTAGTGAGCAGAAGAGGTTAGGAGGAAGAGTCCCATGTCAACGTCCCAAGCACATTGTGTTGCAATAAAAGGGGAAGCCATGCCACACTGTAAGACTCCCATAGGTGGAAGTGATACAGCATGCACCCCTGTACATATTCATTTCACCCTGCAGTCTACTGCAATGGGACAAAGGAATGCTAGAGACAGCAGATCCTGAGCTCTAGACTTAGTGGGGACGGTTCTCAATTTGATGACAAAATAGCAGAACAATTAAAATCACAGTAAACACCATAATTTCTAGATAGCAGTACAGATTATCTTATCTTTCTATGTACCTGAAAAATCCTTAAAGTCTTATAAAATATGACCCTAATATAAGCTCTATCTTATTTATTGACTGAGTACACTTGGGAAAATACTTAAACTCTGTGAAACTCTCATCTAGTAAGTGGGTATAAAATACATGAATTAATGCATATATATGTATATATAATGCATATACATATAATGCACCTTGCTTAGTGCCTGGTATATGGGTGCTGCTCTAATGGGTAGCTGTCTTTATTGTTGCTAATTATGTTAGCAGATATGATACAAATAGAATTTGGCCAATGAGAGATGACTAATCTCTCCTTCCTTTATTCTTTTCTTCCCTCTTCCCTTCCATTCAATCATTTTTCTCTCTTAATAGATATGTTCAACAAATGAGATAGATAAAAATACAAAGGATCAATATAAAGATGTGAGGGCACATCTTGAGTTATCCAGAGGACGTATGCTTTAAAATGGCATGTGGAAAATCTGGAATCTTTTGATTCAGGGATGAATCCAAAGCTGTGTTGAGCAAGTAGCAAACCCAGTAGCAAAGTTAGGTCTCATTATTTAGGGAAAAAAACGTGCATAGTCTGCTGCAATAAGAATAGACTTCCAACTGTAAAGAGAACATTATAGGGAGAAAGTTACTGTCCATAACTGATGGAAAGCACTTAACTGTCTCTGAGCCAAGAGGTACTGTATCTCAGGGACTTGAAGGCTGGTTGATAACACCTCTGGATGATGCTCTTCTAGGACTCAGGAAATGGTAGAAGGCTGGAGACTGAGTGTTAGGGTTTGGATGTGGAATGGCCCCCCAGAAAAGCTCATGTGTTGGCCATGCAGCAATATTCATAGGTGAAATAATTGAACCACGAGGGTTCTCATCTCATCTGTGGATAAATCCATTTGACTGATTAGTAATTTGAGGCATTTACTGGGTGGTAGTTGTAGGCAGGTGGGGTGTGGCTGGAGGAGGTAGGTCACTAGGGGAGTGACCTTGAGGACTATGTCTATTCCCCACCCCTGCCCCTCTACCCACTCTCTCCTCTGCTTCTGGCTGCCATGAGCTGAACAGCTTCCTCCACCATGCCTTTCCTCCATGTTTCTGCCTTGGAGCGATCCATCCATGGACTGAACCTTTGAAACCATGAGCCAAAAAATAGCTTTCCTCCTCTAAGTTGTTCTTATCAGGTATTTTTGTCACGGGGACAAAAAGCTGACTAATACACTGGTACATATCACCTCAGTTTTTCAAAAAAGACAAAAGCTAGACTCCAGAAACTAGAGACTCTTAGCTTCAAGTAGACTTACTAAAGATCCAAGACACTGATTACACAAGTGATTTGTGAGCAAGAATCGGTATTGTTTCATTAAAAAATAATTCATTCCAAATAGGACAACTTACTGTTTTGAAGAGGCATTTTGGCAAGGCACTGGACAGTCTGCCATGGGTTGGCCCATTCTCAGGCAGTGTTATGTGTTTGACTGCAAGGAAGTGTGTGGAGGTGTACAATGATCCTCTGTTTTATCCCTGTACTACTTAACATTTTTACCTTGACTGAAAACCTAAAAGGCAGATGATACTAACCTGGAAGGCCTAGGTAGCTCTATAGATTATCTGACCTTCCTATGTGCTTGTAACATCCTTAAAGTCAAGTTTATTCGAATAGGTACTGAATGACCATCTTAAATGTCAAAACTACAGTCATTGAGAATGATCTCAACTGACTAAGCCCATAAAACAAAATTTAACTGAGACAAATGTAATGTCCAATATTTTGACTCAAATAAATATATAACATGTTGTTACCAACTATAACAACATAGTAAAGAACCATGGGAATTGGCAACTTTTGTGTCAAAAGATAAAAGCTGGCAACGAACTCAGTATCAGCCAATAATAGGTGACCCTCATTAAAAATGAACTGAAATTTGACCACATTCATCCAAATAATCTAAACTGAGGATGGAAAGTACATGATGTCATATGTCAGGCTCACTGTGAAGATTTGTGCTCCTTCCTGGTACCATGTTTGAAGAGAGATCATCATAATATGAATTGTGTTGAGAAGACAGTGTTCATTATGGGATATAATCTGGAAACTATAATATACAATGAACTATTAAGTAGAATGAGAATGTGTAGCCTGGAGAAAACTTGGAGGGTATAATCATCAGAGGGAAGAGTTCTGAGAGGGCCTGGAGGTCACAGTAGTTCCACTGGTAGGAGTTGTAGGAAGGCAGATTTGGGCTGAACCTGTATTGGCTATTGCTAATAGTTGAAGTTGCTCAAGAATAGTTATAGGCTGGCCTGGCACCGGAGGTTCCCAAGTGGAAGCTAAACCGCCACCCATCGGCAGGGCACAAAGGGCTGCCTGCACTGGGAGCTCTTTCACAAGATGTTCCTTCATGTCCATTCCAACGCTGAGGTTCTCTAATCTTCTCCCCCTCCAGGGATGCAGTGGAGTGTGGTGGCCAGTGGGAGAGTCAGTGCCAGCCCCCAGCAACTTCTCCTTTGGTGGCTGCTCAGCCCAGTGACTCTTAGGCCCCTGGGACAATGAGCCAGAAGACAGCTGTGGCTCCAAGAGGCCCAGGTCCTAAGCTGCTGCTTGTGCGTGACCGCGCCTGGCATTCCCCCAACTGAGGTCTTCACCGCGCTTTTCCTCCACGATTCCAGCAGGTGGCGATCGAAGGCATCGGGGCACAGAATGGCCTCCTTCACTTTTCATTCCCCTGTGCTCCCTCTCCCTGGAGTCTCCACTCTTGCTTGACAGTCTCTGGTGTTCCTGACATGTTCCCCTGGCTGTGCCTGGTCTGTCACATTCACGTTCCAAACACGATTGCTCACTGTGTCCCATCTCAGTCATAGATGTTTCCAAATATGCCTTCTTCGCTGTGCTTGCTCACAGACCTTGTCAAAACACATCCTCTCTGTGCTCATCTTGCCACAGTTGTGTTCCAGGAGCTCGCGTTTCTAGTTTGGTCACGTCTGTCTGTCACAGCCACACTCAAACTTCTTCGTCCCATTCTGTACCAGAAACTAATGCGCTTCCTCTCCTGTCTGGGTCCAAACATGCATCCTCTTGAAGGGTCCCTGTGTCGGTCACAGACTTCTGTGTGCTCTTTCCTATGCCCAGTGTCAGTCTCAGTCCTTCTGTTCAGAACACGATCCATGCATTTTCTATGGAAGACACAGGAGCCAGAGATCTGTCCCTGGCAATGGTTTCTGCAGCAATCCTGAGGGGAAGCCGAAGCCGAAGACACACAGCTTTTCCTGGTGCCGGGGCCACAAGCCAGTCTGCTCTGAGAGGCCAGAACAGGGCATCTTCTCTTAAAGAGCCTGGGCCAGGGCTGGCAGGATCGTATGTGTTTACTAAGAGACTTTGGAATCTTTTCTATGAGCCCATGGTGAAGCCCATGGTACCAACTGAACACCTTGAGTCCGGCCGTTCCTCCCACAGGAAGGAACTGGTGCCGGATGTTCCTGTTGTGTGTTCTCAATGCCCCACAGTCCCCCTGGTGGGGGAGCGCAGGTCTCAGCAGTGCTGGGAGCGAGGACACAGCGACTTAGAGTTGAAGGACTCCGATGCTGGCTCGGTCCTGCTCCTGATACACTGTGAGGTCTGAACGAATGTCCTTCCATCTCTGGATCTTACTTCCCACATCTGCCAATGGGAGCTTGCACTAGAGGGTCTCTAAGATTTCTTTCCATTTCTAGGACAACAGGACACTGATACAGCCATTTGCTACCTCGAAAAGCCATGGCCAGCCTGCCTTTTGGCTTTGTTTCAAAGGAACTGCCCTCCTCATTTGGGTCGCAGACCCCTGGACCTTGGCAGTTTTGCTCTTCCAATTAACCTGGATGTGTTTCGATCAAAGCTGACCCCTGGCTTTTGCCACTGCCCCAGCGCAAAGGTCCCCGGGAGGAAAGTGCCGCTTCCCAGAAGCGCGTGGGGCGCTGGCTTTGTCCTGGCCGTGGTTGAGGGCACCCCAGGACCATTCATCCTGCTCTCTCTTCTCTTGCTGCTCGTGAAGTACCACTCGCCATTTCTGTTGATGTTTACTTTAGTTCTGGAATCAAACTTGACAGGAAAGAGACTTTGCAATGAGGAAGAGAAGCCCTGTCGGTAAGAATCGCTGTCTTGTGAAGGCTTAATTTCGTTGGGGAGGAAGCCGTGCCTTCAGAAAGGGAAGTGGCCTCTGAAAGTGCAGTGTTATTTAGAACGCCTGACTGCTGCTGAGATACATCGCTTCATGTCGAAACCCTCCTTGCGGAGGCCGGGACTGCGTTGATCAGCCGAGCAGTTTCAACCAAGGGTCTATTATGGTCAAATAGGAAGAGAGTTTAAGTTCTGAGTCCCACCCTGACTCTGGCTGGATCCTC
Source organism: Glis glis (assembly GCA_004027185.1). Lineage (NCBI taxonomy): Eukaryota > Metazoa > Chordata > Mammalia > Rodentia > Gliridae > Glis > Glis glis. The sequence goes on along the minus strand of PVJS01010212.1, from coordinate 25,357 downwards.
CAAGTCCAGCCATCACTAGGACCAGCAACCATTTTTTTTCATAATACAAAGAAGGGAGAAGTTTCTGAGACCAGGACTCTGGACCTTAACCAATCTGCTATGGCTGCCCATGCACCCTACCTACCCAGCGTCTCCGGGAGCACGTGGGCGAGGAGGGGTCAGCACAGAAGTTGCATATACCCTGAGTCAGTCGCTGGCTGAGTGAATCAAGCTAATCGCTGAAGCTTCTGGCCCCACAGAGAATCTCTTCTACACCAAGTTGTGGAGATGAATAATTTTATATGAAAACATTTTGTAAATCATAAAATGGCATCCCATATGTTCATTATTACACTGGATGTTTTGAATCACTATGGTTGTGTCTGAGCTCTCAAGGGCTAAGAATATATTCAGCTTAGAGAAGGAGCTTTTTATGTTGAAAAGGATACTTCAGGGGTAATCTTTGTGTATCAGTTCTTCCAAATCTGCCCCTTCCTCATTTGATCACTCCACGTTGCCCAAGACACAAATCCTTACACTACAAACACTCTCATTTAAAGGGATTTTGTTGGTTTCAAAGTAAAGGAGTGGATGGAGAAAAATGGAGACTATAGGCTAATTTTGGTGAGAATGAGCCTAACTTTTTGTGTAATTTCAAAGTCACATGAATTAAATTCACATGCCTGTTTGCCGTGTAAAAATACCTGGGCCATCAAAATCATTCTCACCTTGTAAATTCAATATATATATATACATATATATATATAAATTTTATGAAAAAATCCAACATGGACCAGACTGTGAATGACTAGAGAGCAAGAATGTTATATAGTCTACCAAGATACTGAAACAGATAATTTCGGACTTTTTTCTTGACCTAGTAGTCTATGTAAATGATTATTAACTATAATTTAATGTTCCTTTAGTTACTATCTTAATTTTGTTAATTTTGTTTACATTTTTAATAAACTAGAATTACAAATGAGGCCACTTGTACAGTTTATAATGCACTGAGCCCCTGTGTAATCAACATATAAAATATATGTGTGCCCACTACATAGAACATGGAACTTAATTTTATAATTTCAAAAGATTACAAATTTTGATGATGTTCTATCTTTGGTTTTAGGAGATTGCTAATTGTGTCCATGACTTATTTGTAGCTAAGGTACTAGGTACTAGGATTGAAGGTACTACGATTCCAATTCTAACTTTGCTTCCATAGACAGCACCCTTGTCTTTATGATTATCTACTTTTTGATGCAGCTCCCAGAAATGTGTTCTTAGAAAAACAGGAACCTACACAGATTTTTTTACTAATAAATTCTATTTATTGATAAACATTGGTAAATTATACATGTGTTTATATGAATGCATTCTGTACATGTTTATAGAAATTACATATTAAAGGAAATCTTGAGTCCTAAACTAATAAATGAATTTTGAATCTGCAATAAAATGCCAAAGCCGCCCATGCCTCAGTGCTGTGGAGTTCTGTCACCCAGGAGTCCAGTGCATTCCTCAGAAGCTATTGTCATTTGAAGTAGGAGAATTTTCTATCTCCAGAGTCAAGATTCTCCTCAAAGCAAAGCCAGAAACCCAGGGCCCCCGAATAATGTGATTCTACCTGTGTGTTCATCACCTACATCAGGGCCACAGTACTAGGAAAGACCTCTGTGACATGGTCACCAATTTATAGAGGATAGAGATCCAGTCTGGCCACTCTTAGGACCCAAACCACAGGGAACCCTGTGCAGTAGTCCTGGTGTGGCAACTCTATATTCAGAGGCCATGGATTGAGTTATTAAGCGTGTGCCTCTGTGCTGAAAACTTTTTTTTTTTATGTCATGAATCACTGGAAGCCTGGAGTCCAGCGCTAGTAGGCCCAGAGTGTGTGACAATGAAATTCAAGTCCCCTGTGTTCTGAGTGTGGGACAGGAATAGACTGTGACCAACAGTCAGAGGGCAGAATGAGAACTGACAAGTCCCAGCTCTTCTCTTTAACTCTTAGGGACTCTGTCTTCTCACATATAAAATGCAGGCAGTGGGCAATAATTAAGTTTTCAAATCATAATTCTATCTTTATGCACAAATTTTAAAAATCCCTTTGCATAAGACACTGAAGCAGGATGAGGAAGAGTTAAGTCTGGGTCCCCCAACTCTGCTCCTTACAAACCAGGCACTGGTAGGAGTCTTCCTAGGAGCCGAGAGCCCTGAACAGCTGGACCAGGGAGTCTCCTCCACAGGTCAGTGATTATGCGTGTTTCTTCTCCATCCTTAGTTTCTCTGAATCAGTGTCCATAATACTGCTGTAGGTTACTTTTCCAGGTGACACCCTTTTCCTCAGAATCATACTTCTCACTTACTTGGGAAACCTCTTCCTCCACACAGAGAGCACCCCATCACCTGAACCTTCTTTCCTAGAATGAAACCTGAACCTGCACCAGCTGCAAAGAACCTGCCGTGTCCAGTTAGAGTACTAGAGTCCAGAAACCTCCTGCAGAAGCAGCCCCCCAACTAACCGACCTTGGGAGCCTGTCCTCTTTCTTGCTTTCTTTCCAAATTGTCTATCTTCACTTGGGACCAGTATCCCCAGACACATCCCAGGGGCAGAAACTAGCATTGATGTGTCTATTTTTTTCTACATGCTAATTCTTTCAACAGAACTACAGTATTCAGAGAAAGAAATCTTTTTTAACACATAACGTGCCGGAAGTTTATTAATGAACAATACTGGCACGGTCTCTGCTCTCTCTAAAAACCAGAAAATAAACAAGGAGACATGAATATGTGAATCGGGCAAGTTGAGATACTGAGATGGGCTATGAAGAGCATAAATAAAAGGTGGAGACTGGCGAGGGGTCGGTGGTGTACTGTCACCTGGAATATTTAGGGGAGGCTTAAAGGAGGAGGTTAGTCTTGTGTCTGGGGACAACAGGGGTCAGTTATGTATTTGAGATAGAGGAATACTGTGTTGGACAAATGACACAGCAAGTGAAAATGCTCTGAGGCATAGATGAGCTTTCCATGGGAGGCTGGGGTTCATTGAAAGTGGGGAAAGTGGCAGGAGATGGGATCAAGGCGGTATGGAAAGGCCGATGCTAATTCAGTAGCGTCTGATACCATTCACCAGTTACGTACTATATGTCCCACTGGGTGAGGTGAAGGCTTCATGCTTCACCATTTAGTGCTATAAGGTAAGTATCATTTTCCCATCATGTGGATGAAGAAACCAAGCCAGACAGCAATGACACTAACCTGGAATTCGCCCAAGGATGCAGACATTTCCTGGAGTTGGAAAAGGAACCCAGATCCTGCCAAGTCAAATGTTCCTCCCCTACATCATTTATGGAGGGGACTTGATCCACCCTTGGCCTGTTCTCTCGGTAGCAAGGACTATCCTTGAAGTGGATGAATTCTCTTCTTGTACATCTTTCCTCTTTGCCTCCCTTCTTTCTCCATGGAGTGTTGGCTGTCTATAAACAAATACAGATGCGTGTCTACAGTGACTCTTCATCGACTTTAAGTTAGCTAATTCCAAATGGCATCTGGTCAGAAGGAGAAAAAAGAATGCTTATCCAGCCAGGAAGTGGTTTCTACTAAACCTGTTAATTTTATCAGAAATAAAGGGAAATCCATCTGGTTATGTAATAGGTAGGTTTCCTCTAGCATTTATCTCCACCCTTATTGACAACATCCATCTACAGTTGATATTATCTTTCATCTGGACTGGAGCATTAGGCTCTACAGTAAAACTTTGAGTGTGGCATGACCCCATCAAAACCCCTCAAGGACCCCTCATTGCCTGCCTAGTTCTAGGCTTTTCATTTTCCTAAGTCTAGCGTTTACAGTTTTGTATCCAGGAGTTCCTCTTCATCGTTGCAAAGCAAACAATATGCTCCGGGTTGCACACTCTTTCTCTCTCTGCACTATCACATTCAGGCTGCCGGTCCAGCTGTCCTTTCCAGCGGGCACACTTCCCCTGGCATCTCTCACATGGCACATCTCGAATGCCACCTTCTACTCGAGGCCTTTCCCAGCCTCCAGGACAGCGGGAGGTTTTTTACTTATTCCAATCACCAAACACTGATTTATTCTCCTATGACATTTTGATATGCTTTTCAGTTTGGGCTCTAATGATGCCGTGTCTGAGCTCTCTACCAGATTCTGAGCTCCTCCAGAAGTGGCCACATCTTACTGCTCACCTTTTCTTTCTTTTTTTTTTTTTTTCTCTTTCTCCTTAGTGCCCAACACAGATTTTTGTGCACTGGAGCTACCCAATGCATTCATTAAATGTGCTTGCTTAGGAGAATTCCGACTGTCCATTGTTTATGGCATCTGAACTACACCAACCCATCTCATTCTTTCAGCCCCAAAGCTCACTGCTGCCCTGACTCTTAATACTCCACCCACTGCAAAAGCTGCAGCCTTCTGATAAGAGGAAAATCTGTCTGTGACAGTTTTAAATAAAATCAAGATGTTTATCATATTTCTTGCAAGCAGCAAAAGGATTCGAATTTCAAAATACTTTTACTTCTCTGATTTATTGCAAGTTTATTTTCTTTTTTGGTTCATGTCTGTCTATTGAAAAAGAACTGAAGCTTAAGGTTTTGTATTTATAGAACACAGTGATGAATCAGACTGGAGTTGTGTGGGTTACTTGACATTGTATAATCCCAGAGGACTTTGGCCACCATTTCACCAGCAATAGCATTTATTGAGATGGCATGGCGTGAACAAAAGGTGGATTGCGCTACGATAGAGGTCATCCATTCGTGAGTTGTTCAAGCTAGGCAAAGGATGGAAGAAAATGTCTGCTCTTCCCCCAGTATCCTTACTAACTCGCTGTGGGACTGGGCACATCCCTGCCCCATCGGACTTAAGTTTTGCCATCTATAAATTCAGAAATTTTCTGATGAATGGATTACAAAATTATGGGATATACACATGATGGAATTCTACTCAGCAATAAAGAAGAACAAAATAATGTCATTTACAGGAAAATGGTAATATTATGTTATGTTAAGTGGGATTAGCCAATCACAGAAGTGAAGGGTCATATGTTTTCTCTCATATGCAGAAGCTAGGGAGTAATCAGGATACAAGAGGAACTTGAAATAATGGAAGAGAAACTCCACTGGAGCCAGGTAGATGGTCTAGGGGAAGAGGGTTGGGAGAGGGAGGGTCAATAAAGGAATCATTTCCATTGACAGTATGTACATATGTGAAAATACCAATGTCAATCTCAATATCCTGTATGAGAAAGGAAGGAAGGGGGAGGGAGCCAGGGGAAAGCCCACCAAATGCTGTGTGCATGTACGTCACTGTCACTATGAACTACATTATGATGTGAGACTGTAATGCACCAACAAAAGTATAAAAAAAAGAACTTTAGCTATGTCATTACATAGACATGAATTGAGATCCAAACTCTACCCATTACTGATTGTGTGGCTACAGGCAAGTTCCTTAACTCTCTGAGCTTCAATTTCTTTTTTTTTGCAGAAGGGATACTTGAGGGCACATTCCCAGACTTTTGTTATGAGGTTTCAGTGGGTTGAAGCAGATAAGTAGTGGCTCATAGTCTCTGACACACAGGAAGCTGTCAGTGAGGTATAGCTGTTACTATTATTACTCTGGATTCCATAGCATTTGAAATTCATAAACAGCATGCAGAGTCACATGGAGAGGGTGTTGAGAAACCAGCAGAGGAGTGGTAGAAGTTGCAGGCAATGATTGTTTCTGTGCCAGGTGTCTAATATGACAAGGGACAAGCTGAGAAGACTATTCAGGAAAAGATGAAGCTGATAAGGGATTTGGTTCTGGAGTTGGAGAAGAAAGAGACACCTTATAAGCATGTATGAGAAATGGAGTCCAGCTGTCATTCGGTGTCTTCTACAGAGCACCTAAAAAAATGTCTCTTGATCTTCTCCAATCCATGTGTCTCAGAAGCAACAGTTATGCCTTCTAAAAGGAGGCATGGGCATCAGAGAAATGTCAATACCACATAGACATTTTATATCTTATAACATTTAATTCTCAAAAAAGTAAGTATTGACTGGATTGAATCCCAGCTTTCCAACTTGTCATTCGTGTTTCTTTGGGCAAGTTAATTAATTTCTCTGAGCTTGAGTTTCTTGGCAAAAATTGATAAAAAATAGATGTTAACACTATCTAATTCATGATGTTGTATGATTTAAATAAAATTATATCTGTCATAGCAATTATGATACTGCCAGGAAGATAATTGGTAGCTTCTCTTTTTTATTGTTATCTTATATTACTCCCCTTTTATGGAAAACTAAAATGAGGCTTCCGAAGACTTCAGTTTCTGACCCAAAGTCATACAAATAATATTATGCAAAACTAACTTAGATCTGCCTACTTTGAGAATCTACACTTTATTTTTCTATCTGCCTAGAAGGTGAGAGAAAGAAGATATAGCATCAAACTTTGAGGACACACCCCTTACAAAATTATAAGATATTTTATAATATATGCAAATATCTAGCAGCTTGGATTGGTGGTCATTTAAACTGGCGTAGAGCCTTGGATGAAAGGGAAGGCATTATCTGTATTTTCAAAAAATGTAGTTGAGATCAGATAATTTAATTTCAATTGAACCTTAGTATTTAATGCCATAGGCAGTAATATCATTTCATTATAGTCCCCGAATTAGCATAACAATCATCAATATATGGTCTTCTTGTCAACGGGGTCCAAATGGAGTCCTATATGACCGTGCTTAATGATGAAATTCTTGACCAGAAACACAGACCCCACTCTTTCTCTAAAAAATTATAGCAATCTCCATTTATCATCTTCAGGAACTTGCCACAGGGAGACTCTGAGTCATTTCTTACTAAGGCTTAGTGAAGGGGAACCCAAGCCAGGGTTTTATAATTCCAAGTGATAAGCTCCTGGCTGGCTGAACTGAGGCTCTATTTCTGGTGGGACCACTTGTCCCAGCCAGCTAGAGTGGGCAGTTGGTCCAGGGGATGTGAGTCAGTGGAAGGAATCAGGAAAGAGTAGTTGTATCAAGGTCACCCTTATTACTGCACCTCCTTTCCTGAACACAAAGCCTTCTGGAAACACCAAGCTGGTAAAGCCAAAAGGCCAAAATCATTCTAGAATCCTGCCTCATCTAATAGCTGCCCTCTCAGTGGAAAGTGGTCTCTGTTTATTCTCTAATTTCCTTGCTCTTTGAATCTTCCTATTGCAGCTGATGGTTTCACTGTGGTTTTGAATGATGGAAAAAAACATGGATTCCGATCCCACCTTGCATTCTGCCGCTTGCCAGTTGGGAGAATTTTGGCAATCTACCTACCCTCTGGGCCTCAAATTTCTCATGAAACAAATGCCCTAGATTACCTCCCCAAATTTTATTCATTTGCCTGATAAATATTTTTGTACTGTTAGAGTATTGATACATAGTCAGTTTTGTCCAGTGGTCTTTAATATCTTCCATCTTAATGGGGGGAGGGGTGTATACAGTCACAAAAACAAGAAAGCCAGGCAAAAAGTGGTAAGTTTTGTGAGGTTAATTAAGACACTATATTCTAAAATACACAGAACTAGACAACAAACTTGAAATACTACTATTATTATTGTTGTTTAATATTCTAGGTAGCAAGTCACCTCTGATTTCTATACTTCCCAAACCTCTTACATTTAGTCTACAAATTATCTTACTCCAAAAGGACTTGTCTGGTTGTGTCTCTCTGATTTTAACTGCCACCTCTCAGAGCTTTTTCCTTGTCACTTGATTCTAGGACAACTACCACTACCTTCTACCTCTTTTCCATCTACATCTGTATACACTGTCTAGCTAATTTTTTTATGGTACTGGGGATTGAACCCAAAGGCATTCTGCCTCTGAGTTACACCCCCAGTCCTATTTTATTTTCATTTTAAAACAAGAACTTGCTAAGTTGCTGAGGTTGCCTGCAATCCTCCTGCCTCAGTCTCCTGAGTACTGAGATTATAGGTGTGTACCACCGCACCCAGTTAGACTAATCTATTTTTAAATCATACATTCATATACAATAACAATTATCAAAAGCAAAAGTAATATCCCCCTCCAAAATTTTCCGTTTTCAACAACTCTACTCAAAAACTTCAAGTGGTTCCCAGTTGCTTGTTGATATGTTGTCTACACCCATGACACAGCGCTCAGTTAAGAGTAGAATAAGTACGGTTGAGCCACATCCTACTTCCTTTTCCAGCTCGTGGGGCAGTCTGTGACCTCTTCCTGGCCTGCTGTAGTCACTAACCAGGCATTTCTCCTATCACTTGCCAGCTAAAGCCAACACCTAGTTCATGGGATACATCCCACTCTGATGTTTTGTTTTGTTTTTGTTGTTTTGTGTTGTTTGTGGTGCTGGGAATTGAACCCAGGGGCATTCTACCTCTGAGCTACACCCCTACTACTATTTTTCATTTGTTTATTTTATTTTGAAACAGGGTCTCGCTAGGTTGATGAGAGTCTCACTGCCCTCAAACCTGTGATCCTCCTGTCTCAGCCTCCCAAGTACTGGGATTATAGGCATGCACCACCACACCCTGTTTCTGATGTGTTTAATAAATTTTCTACACAACCCAGTTTCCCGGGGCAACAACTATAATCTCCATGGAGTCTCTTAGGCCCACACACCAAAGATAAACATCCAAATTAGCTATCTCAACATAAACCAACCACCACCACCTCCAACAACAACAACAACAACAGTATTAGCTAAAAACCACTCTATAACTGATCAAGACATGATTCCATGTAGATAATTTCAGGAGATAATAGAAATGAAACACTCTTTTAAACCATCTCAGGAATGTAAGAAATAACTATCAATTTCATCATTATGCTTATCTTCATCTAAACAAACTTTCATTAAGTACCATATGGTAGGCATGGTGCAAGGTACTAACATAGTAAATTAATAGACTTGGGGCTTGCTACGGCGGCCTCTGTGTGCCTGGTCTGTAGCTAAAGACAACATAGAAGAGGCTCTGCCTGGTTGCTTTCTATGGCTGCCTTTATGGCAGAGTTCCCTGAGCACTGGTCACCGCATCCAGCCTGGACCAGTGGTCATCCAGATGGTTTTGCGAAGCCAGATAGCCATGCCAGCGGTGGAACAGGTGAGTTATTATGGGACCCTGTGTGGGTATCGTGAGGGTAAAACAAATCACTACACTGACAAAGACACTGGAAAACCTAGTACTGATTTCTGCATACCAGCAGCATACATCTTTCCCTTCTCCTAGTCAACAAAATGTTACTGTAGTGCTAACATCTAAGGCATCAATAAAACCCTCTGAGAACATTATGTTAAGTGAGAGTAGCCAGTCACAGAAGTGAAGGGTCATATGTTTATTTCTCATATGGGGAAGCTAGGGAGTAATCAGGATACAAGAGGGACTTTAGATAATGGAGGAGAAATTCCAGTGGAGGAAGGAGGTCTAGGGGAGGGTGCGGGGGGGGGTTATGAAGGAAATGGTTCCATTGACATTATGTACATATGTGAGAATATCAATGCCGATCTTAATATCATGTATGGGGAAGGTGGGGACTGGGCAGGGAGCCGAGGGGAAAGCCCACCAAGTGCTGTGTGCATGTATGTCACTATCACTATGAACTACATTATGATGTGAGGCTATAAAACACCAATACATGTATTAAAAAAACTCTTTGAAAGTTTGATGAGATATATGGCCTTTTCCCTATAAATATGAATATATGCACAAAATTTCCAGTACGTTTCCAAGAATTTCATTTATTACCTGAAATCAAAACTCAAGGTTAAACTTGAGTTTTAAACTCAAGTTTTTAAAACTCGAACAAAAATTAAAATTTCTGCTTTAACAAGAGACTTTATTTGGTGGATGTGACTTATGATGAAATCACAAATTCTTTCCTATTGTGCTGCCTCTGGTTAGTGATAGATTTATTTCAAAGTCATAAGTACAGTCTGTTAGTGCCAATTTTGTTAACAGAATGATTCATTGTGAAGATAATATTTCTTCACATAAAAATCTTTCTTTTTTCCAACTAGCTCCATGTAAATTATCTCATAAATGGTTAAGTTAGTTCTCTATGATCTGGATTAAGGCATGCATTATCATCTTCCTTTACAGACTCAATCACTAAGTCCAGAAGATTCTGAGCAAATACTTGAGATCTTGGAGAATGGCTGAAGGGAGAATTATTTCACTCAGTAGAGATGTATCAGTGCCTCCTATGTCAGGCAGCATTGTAGGCATTGGGACTGATAACTCAGCCTACTGTCTTGTCCCCAAGTCTATTACAAGAGGGAAAAGCACATTCTGTTTGGAAACTGACTGGGGCAAGTACAGCATCCCAACTCAGTGGTAATGTCTTACATTTTAACAGCATACATGTAGACATGGTAGTGTGGGATGACACTGTTCCTGAAAGTAGACAAACTGGATTCAAATCTTGATTCAGCACTTACTGAATGACTTTAGGCGGTTGCTTTAGTTGTTGGTCATTAGTTTCCTTATCTGTAAAACGGAAATTATTATTAGATCAATTCTTAGCAAACTTCAGATATGTGGGCCAAGTTCAGCTATCAGTCTGTTTTTTTTGTTGTTGTTGTTTTGTTTTGTTTTTGTGGCACTGGGGATTGAATCCAGGGGAATTCTAGTTCCAAGCTACTCCCCCAGCCCTATTTTTTATTTTTATTTTGAAACAGTGTCTCGCTAGGTTGATGAGAGTCCCACTACTTGCTGAGGCTGTCCTCAAACCTGTGATCCTCCTGTCTCAACTTCCCAAGTACTGGGATTACAAGTGTGTGCCACCACACCCAGCCTGTTTTGGGGTTTTTGTAAAATGGCTTTGACATTTGTAAAGAAGTAAAACATATAACAACCGCGAAGAGGACATTAATAGCAACTAAAAAAGTAGTAACAACAGCAACAACAAACAGAGGAAATGTAGAAGTGGCCATAGGTGGCCCCAAGCCCAAAATGCATCTGTCACTTCATAGGAAAAGTGTATTGACACTAGAAAAAGTTTGGCAATTTCTGCTCCAGAGTCAGGATGCCTTGTGTGAATCCTGTGGCCTCTTACCAGCAGCATGATCTTGAACAAATTATTTAACTTCTATATCTAATTTTCCTCATGAGTCAAGTAGAGATAATGACTTATCATAATTTCAGATGATGCAAGGTTACATGTGTCGATATACATAAAATGTTGAGACTGCAGGCTGGCATATGGCAAACACTGAAGAAATGTTAGTTATTCTTGTATCATCGCTACCATCATCATGGAATCTTCGAAAGATGTTTGTGATTATTAACTGAGAGAGTACACACGAAACACCAAATGGTGCCCGTGTCATGATAGGCACTCAACAAACGTCAGCTTGCATTGTTATCATCATCGCCATCATCATTATAGCTTTCAAAGCTCTTTCACGTACATTATCTCATTAGAGGCTTCCAACAGCCCAGTGGTTGGTGTTCCGATCTCCCTCTAATAAATGAGAAACGGAAGCTCAGAGAAGTAAAGAGACATTGAGCCACAAAGATGTGGAACGTGGGCTCACTGCAGAGATTTGGCATTCTGGACCAGTGAGTCCTCTTTCCACACCAGGCTGCCTCTCCATCAAAATATCTGAGGATCAGTTGTTTGTGAGTTTTCTCCAAATGATATACTTTGAGTCCTGGAAGCCTGAGGAGGCAGGCAAATATGACAGTGTTCCTCCTGGCAGGGCTCTGTAGACAGGAAGCTGGGATAATTGGATTCCAGCCATTTGGTCTCAGGACTGCATTTGTAACTAGCCAACTGCTGATGACCAAGCCTAATGGAAAAAGCCCTGACCAAACAAACACAGCCCCCCTGCAGGAACGCATTGTTTATGCTGCAGTGAGACATTCATCAGCAGAAGCCAACAGCCTTCTAATGGTTCCTGCCCAGGGCAGAGCTGGCATCACAATATGCCAGATCTCAGCCCATCACTAGAGACAGACAGATGAACCTGGAGTAAGGGAGTGTTTGTGTGAGGAGCCAGGACATTTTTGATAGTAGAACTGGTATAGTCAAATCAGAACTATTTTTTATTTGGTTTGGGCCAAAGACAATGGAAAGGCTCATTTAAGCAAAGTGCACTCAGAGCGACGTTTACAGAGAGTTAAAAGTACAGTGGTATAGCAATAGAGTGAATGGATGACTCCAAAAACAGGCAATATTTCCAAATTAGTTCATGAAAGGAGTCCTTATATCTACACATTATCCTGTCGTTTCATATAGTACATAAACCAGCAGTAGCTCTGATTTTTTTAAGGGAATGAATTCAAATATGTTCTATTTCTAGGCAGTATATAAGTTGGTGTTTTATGATAAGGTTGCTGCAAAAGTAATGAAAATTACCTAAGAAACTTCATCATTGATCCTGATGTACGGGGCAGAGTAAATGAACCGCCCTTTGTAGACGGGGACTCACCACACTACAGAAAGCAGATGACATCTGCCTCTGATGAGGGCAATGCATTTTGCCTAGGAACAGCTTTGGGACTTGTTCTCCAACTGTTATCCCAGAGACATAGAGTGCTCAGTCCAAAGAAGAGGGTGAAATGAGCTCCCAGCGGAGGAAGACACGTCCCTGTGGTGGCCAGCTGTAGTCCTTTCTTTTGGAAGGGTGATGGAAAGCAAGTTGAAGGCATTAGCTCAGCGTTTGTGGATAAGACTTTTAAGTGGCAGAGTTCTTCCAAGGATAAAGGGTCTGGGGTTAGTGAGGAAAGTCGGGGTTCTTAGAACGTCAAGAGTCCAGGCACTATCCAGGCATTTGAAGCATCTGAGTTGCTATTCTAGGACTCTAGCTCTCTGCCTGGTCTCTTCCCTCTGTCTGCCATGTAAGCCTGGTCTTCTTGGCTTTGAGTTTTCTAGCACCTGCTGCCAGGCAGTTGGCTTGCCACCAGCCAATCACTGGCCATATCTCATCACCATCCAAACAACAGCCGGGCCAGCTGGCTGCCACTCATGCTGCTTCCCGGGTCTGTCACCTACCTCAGCTCTGTCCCAGGCTGACAGGCTAAGGTCCTGCTTGTACCAAACATGTCTGAGCTGAAGAAAGGTAAGACTGACCAGTTAGCATGGGCTAGTGTGGTTAAAGTTTTGTACATTGTCTGGGAAGGGGGAGGGGATGTTTCTGCTCAAACCTTGAAAATATCAACCTAGTGGGACTGTGGAGAGAAGAAAATAAAATAATGGATGCCAGAGACTTTTGTAAAATGGTTTGCAATACAAATATAAAGGGCAATTTCTGTGTGTAAAAATATGGATTCAGCTTGGTGTGCTTTTCCATGCTCACGCCACCCAGGGAAAATGCAAATGGCCAGACATCACAGGAAAACTATTCTGCTAATTCAGGAAGGTTGACATGGACTCTGGCTAAACCATGTTACACAAATTGTATAGTTTCCCCACATATAAGTCCTTATGTTATACTAATATTTAAATTTTATCTTAACATTTCTTCAATGTGAAACATTAATTTAATCTCCCATTTTTAAGTGTACTACCAACAACATTTGTGAACAATATATCCTTTTCTGTGATTTTCATGAGGAAAATATTTTTTGCCAGATTTGCTCCAGAAATATTGCACTGAAACTTGCTCCAGACATATTGCCCTGGAAAGTTCAGTCACTGGACTTCTTTCAAAGGTTATATCCAAGAAAAACAACATCATTATTTGAATTTTAAAGGACATATATGAATAAGTTTGTTAAAGTTGTTGAAATTTAATTTATTATTAAGCTCTAATAAACAAAGTATATATACCAAATTTTAGTGATTTGCTTATAATAGTATTATTTCATGTATAACCCTAGACCCATATGAATACTCAAACCCCGTTAATTGTGGAAAATCTAGAGCGAATGGGGGTGGTTTCAGCAACCTTTTGTGCAGTAAAACTCCAGATTCCTGATGTGTGAGTAACTGGTCCTTACTGCCTTAAAGTTGGATTTCCAGAAAAGTGTGTTAAGCAAACAGATACCTAGATAGCTAAACCGTCAACTGATTATTGAAAGCCATTGCAAGTTTGTTAATTTCTCAAATTTTCAAATAATTTCTTATGAATTATTGAAATTGGACAATTTCATCAAATAGTATTTTGCTGGTAATCCTTAGAAAGCTTTGTTAGTTAAGGATACAAAGCTAAGTTAAGGATACCCGGCTAATTAAAACTAGAGAGAACCAGTTGAAGGCAGAAAACCAGGGATATCCAAATCACCATGTAATCATATAATTAACTTAAAGTTTGATTAGCTAATGTTTCTGAACGCTATACCAGGCACAATGTGTTTGTGATGAACACGCCTTATTTCATTTATTTCTTGCCACAACACACGGAAGGAGTTACTATTATTATATCTCTGTGGCAGATGTGGAAACTGAGCCATGGGGAGGTCCAAAGTTGCAAAGCTGCTAAGTAATGGAGCTGAGATTAGAATTCTGGACATTTGACTCTTCGACACCATTGCTCAGCTAATGGTCAAACACTTAACTGTTCCGGATGAACAAGTCATGGCTCCTTTCCCCAAAAGGCTTGTAATTGATCTGGAAACATGCTATTTAAGTGCATTTACAATTGCATTGAACAAGCTACAGCAAGGGCTGTCACAAGGCAGTTTATATTGTCAAATGGTTTACAGAAGCAAAAAATGCTATGTTTATTTAAAAGTAGGAAGGGAAGCCAGATGTGGCGGTGCATGCCTGTAATCCAGTACTTGGAAGGCTCAGACAGGAGGATCATAGATTTGAGGCCAGCCTCAGCAATTTAGCAAGACTCTCGGCAACTTAAGAGAGACCCTTTTTCAAAATAAAAAGGACTGAGGAGTGAGCTCAGAGATAGAATGCCCCTGGGTTAAATCTCCAGTGCCAATAAAAAGCAAAAATTAAAAGTAAAGGAGGAAAGAAAATATCATTATCAAGGTGGTCAGAAATGACAATATGTGGGTACTGCCATATATATCCAACTATATTTTTTAATATTCTTCAACATAGACATATACTAGGAGGTTAAGTAAAGAAGAGGAGGCTGAGTCTCCTTATTTGGTAAATTAAGGTAATAACCTGCCCTGTGAATGCTCCAAGTTGTTGCAAGATTCACGTGAGATACTAGCTGTAAAATTGCTTTTGAGACATACAGTGTGTTATAATCATGTTGTGCAATAATTATGCTCCCTTCCTTACCCTTCCCTAAAATCACTATAGGAACACTGGAATGCTTAGTTAGGCTAAGACTACATGTCTACTAACCTCTTTCTTTTCTTTTTTCTTTCTCAACTCCTGCTTGGCTCTCCCTCATCTGTGGCTGTTTTGTTTCAACTAAAAGTGGCTGTTCCTCTATCTCCAGCTTCCTCCTGCTCTTCTGCAATAGACCAGTTCCTGTCTAACTGTGAACATGCTCTGTAAGTCTGTCCTTGCCTGTGTTGTGAGTCTGCTCATATCTGTCCGTTTATTTCTTCATACAAGATGTCCGTGGTTTATGCTCATTCCTCTGTCTTACTGGATGAGGCTGGGGGCACACCTGGAAGCATGACAGTTGGTGGCACAGACCTGCTGAGCCTGAGGTTCCTTCTGGACCTTAATTGCTGTTGCCTTGAAGGCTAAAGATTCATATAGTTTGGGAGGCTTATTTTCTATTTTTTAACTTCTTAATGGTGCTTTTGGCTTCTTCCCTGATCTGGAAGCTTAGCCTCCACAAGTCTCCCAGGAGATGGGCACTCCGATGGAGCTGGATTCACGCAGTGTAGAAGTTGCCTCCTGAGGCTCCCTTATCTGCTCCAATTCATCTTTTTTCTCCTTGGCTGTAAGAGGTAGAACCCTTCATGTTTCTTTCTTTCTTTCTTTCTTTTGGTACTAGAGTTTGAACCCAAGGGCATTCTACCTCTGAGCTATACCACCAGTCCTTTTTTATGTTTTATTTTGAAACAAGGTCCCGCTAAGTTGCCGAGCCTGGCCTTGCACCTGCTATCCTCCTCTCTCAGTGTACCAAGACCTGATATTACAGGCATGTGCCACCACGCCTGGCTTATAGATATTCTTTATCAAGTGGAAGAAGTCCTCTATAACTAGTTTGCGGAGAGTTTTTTTTTTTTTTTCGGTACCGAGGATTGAACCCAGGGGCGTTCTACCTCCAAGCTACACTCCCGGCCCTATTTTTTATACTTTATTTTGAAACTGGATCTCACGAAGTTGCGGAGGGCCTCACTTAGTAGCTGAGGCTGGCCGTGAACCCGGATCCTCTGGTCTCCGCCCCCCAAGTACTGGGATTACAAGCGTGCACCACCAGGCCCGGCTTTGCGGAGAGTTTTAATGATAAATGGATATTGTATTTTGTCACATTTTTTATACAACTCTTAATATTACCACGCCATTTTTCTTTTTTAGTCTGTTGGTGTGATGGATTACATCAATTGATTTTTTTAAAACATCAAATTTGCCTTGCATACCTGAGATACCAGTATGCCAACCATCTGGTGGTGTATAATTCTTTTTATATATTGTAAGATTTGTTTTGCAAATATGTTGTTAAGAATTATTGCACCTGTGTTCCTGAGTGATCACTATGGCTTAGACATGGTTTGTCTGCTAGAGGTTCCTGTGCTGGAGGCTTGGTCCCCACTGCAATGGTATTGAGAGGTCATGAATGGAGGCGGGGCCCAATGGAAGGTTACCAATGAGTAGAGGAGGAGCCTAGTGGATGGTGATTAGGTGGGGGCATCACCCTCATGTGTTAGTGGGTCAGATCGTGGGACCAGTTTCATCCCTGGGAACGGATTGTTATAAATTGGTTCAGTTCTCTTCTCACCCTCTTGCTTCCTCTCTTACCATGTGAGCTCTTCCACATGTGCCACATACCATGTTGTGATGCAGACAGAGGGCCCTCACCAGATGCCAGTGCCATGCTGTTTGGACTTTGCAGACACCAGAATCATGAGCCAGCTCAATCTTTTTTCTTCATAAGTTACCCGTCCTCAGTTATTTTGTCATGGCAATAGAAAATTACTAAGGCAGTGGTATTGGCCTACAGTTTTCTTTTTGTAATGTCTGTATCTGGTTTTAGTATTGGGGTAATGCTGGCCTCATAGAATGTGTCAGGACACGTTCCCTCTACTTCTTTCTTTGCAATGATGCTGTAAATAATTGGTATAATTCCTTCCTTCGGTGTTTGGTAGAATTCACCTTTGAACACATCTGAGCCTGATGCTTTGTATTTTAGAAGGTTATTAACTAGGGACTCAATTGCTTTAATATATATAGGCCTATTGTATTTCTTCTTTTGTGGATTTTGGTAGACTGTGTCTTTCAAGAAAGTTCTCCATTTTAATCTAGGTTAACCAATTTGTGGACATAGAGTTGTTTCCTTGATTATACTTTTAATGCCCATGGGATCTGTAGTAATCTCATTTCTGATATTAGTAATTTGTATCCTCTTTCTCGTTTTCTTAGACTAGCTATAAGCTTATCAATTTTATTGACCTTTTCAAAGAGCTAGTTTTGGGTTTCATGGATCTTTTCTATTGATTTCTTATTCTCAATTGCATTGAGTTATGTTCTAATATTTATCTTGTTATACTTACTTTATATTTTTATTTCCCCCTTTTATTTCTGAAGTAGAACCTTGGATTATTGATTTTAGAGCTCTATTATTTTCTAAGTATACTTTCAAGGCTCTCAACGTCCCTCCAAGCATTGCTTTCATTGCATCCCATGAATTTTGATAAGTGGCATTGCTGTTTTCATTTAGTACAAAATATTTTTAAATTACTCTTGAGATTTCTTCTTTGATCTATGAGTTATTTAGTCATTCAATCTCCAAGTTTTGGGGAGTGGTTTTAGCTCCCTTTCTGTTACTGATTTCTACTTTAATTCCACTTTAGTCTAAGAGCAAGCATTGCATGATCTCTGTTCTTTTAAATTTGTTAGGTTGTTGTTTTGCTAAGTTGCTTCTGACCTGCGAACGAAAATGAAGCCACTCTCACACAAACAAACGTACAGGATGGTTTAATGTGAGAAAATAGTCAAAGTGCAAGAAAATCCCAATATGTGAAATCAGTAATATATGAATATATATTCGTGAATATATAAAATCAGTATATGAAATCAGTAATATTAAAGCAACACATCTGGGAGAATTTTCCTGCACCCGAGATGGTGTTAACAATATTGATTAAAAGCACAGAATAATGCAATATCAAGACAGAGAAAATGACATACAGCGCCAAACTAGGGTGAACTATAGCCCCCAGAGCAGAGCTGGGAGGTCCCTCAGCAGCCTTTCTGGTTGGAAAGATGGCCCTGGGCAGAGTGTCCACTCCATGACTGAGACCTCAAGAGATACCTTCATCTGTCTCTCTCTTATGGGGGGGGAAGGGGGCTGCCTGAACTTTGTGTGAAATCACTAGGATAAGCCTTTTGGCAGTTGGGCCAGGGACCAAATGTCTCCTTAAGCCAGTTTTTCCTGTCCTGTTGGCCTCCTAAAGTCTGGTAAGCATAGCACCACATGAAAGAACACAGCAACCTCCCCATTCCTGGGAAACAAGCTAAGAAAAACAGAGGTGAGAAGCTTGAGGGCCGGGGAGGGACGTTGAGGGGAGACTCATATCCATATGCACTACATTTGTGTTTTTATTTCAGTTGTGCTTTGCCTGTTTATTTATCGAATAATTTAATACAAATTTTCATATATTTTTTACTACAGTTTATAATAATTTCTTTTTTTTTTTTTGCGGTACCAGGGATTGAACCCAGGGGCATTCTACCCAGGAGCTACACCCCCCGGCCCTGTTTTTTATCCTTTATTTTGAAACCGGGTCTCACGAAATTGCAGAGGGCCTCACTAATTAACTGAGGCTGGCCGCGAACCCGGATAATTTCTTATATATGTATTTATTTGGTGCATTATAACTATACATTATACTGAGGCTCAGAGTGATAGAAACAGACATGCACACAGCATTGATTGTGTGTTCCCCTCTGGGTCCCTCCCCCTCCCCCACCCCATAGATAATATTTACGTTGATACAGATAACTTCATGTATGAACAAGGGATTATTCGAATTGTTTCCATCACCAGATCTCCCCTTTCTCCTACCTCCCTCTCTCCCTCCCCAATCCCCCTCCCCCATTCCACTAGTATCCCCCCTCATTTATCCGAAGTGCTCTTTGTTTCCCAGTTTCTCCCTATTTTCCACATATGAGTGAAAACATATGACCCTTTACTTTCTGTGACTGGCTAATCTCACTTAGCATAACATTCTCGAGTTCTATCCACATATGTAAGATGCGGTCTATCATAGTGCATGGTTCCCAGGAGCTGGCAAAGAAGGTCTGTTCTGTTGTGGTTAGGTGAAGTAGTCAGTAGATATGCATTTCATTAATTAACAGTGCTGTTACGTTCAGCTTTGACCTTACTAATTAATTCTCTGACTTCTGGATCTGTCCATTTCTGACAGAGGAGTATGGAAGTCTCCAACTCTAAGAGTGCATTAATCTACTTTTCTTTGCACTTCCACCAAACTTTGTCTCCTGCATTTTAATGACATGTTTTTAGTTACATACGCTGCAAGATTGTTACATCATCTTGCAAATATTGTCCCTTTATCATTATGTAATGTCCGTCTTTATTCTTGATAAGTTTCCTTGCACTGAAGTCTGCTCTGTATGAGATTGGTATAACTACTCCAACTTACTTTTTATTAGTGTCAACATAGTTTATCTTTCCCCATTCTTTTACTTTTAATCTATATGTGCCTTTATATTTAAATTGGATTTCTTATAAACAGTATATAGTTGGGCATAATTTTTTGTCCCACTCTGACAGTTTCTTTTCTTTAATTGGTGTATTAAAAGAACAATGAAAGTGATTATTAATATAGTTGGATCCATATCTGTTGTGTGTTATTCTATTTCTTGCCCTTTGTTCTTTGTTCCTACTTTTATCTTTCAATCTTTTCATGCCATTTGTGGTTTTAATTAAGCATTTTTTATGGTGCTTGGGACTGAACCCAGAGGGACTTATACCTTGAGCTACAACCCCAGCCCTTTTTATTTTTATTTTTTGTTTTGAAACAAGGTCTCACTAAGTTACCACTTGCTGGCCTCAAACCTGCGATCCTCCTGTCTCAGCCTCCCAAATGTTAAGCATTTTATATTATTCAATTTCCTCTACTTTCTAGCACCAGTTGTTTTTCTTTTTTTTTTTTTTTTTTTTTTGCGGACCGGAGATTGAACCCAGGGGCATTCTACCTCCGTGCTACACCCCCAGCCCTATTTTTTTTATACTTTATTTTGAAACCGGGTCTCACGAAGTTGCGGAAGCCTCACTAAGTAGAGAGAGAGAGAGAGACGGAGAGAGAGAGCTGAGGCTGGCCCCGAACCCGCATCCTCCGGTCTCCACCTCCCAAAGTACTGGGATTACAAACGTGCGCCACCACGCCCAGCACCAGTTGTTTTTTTTTTTATGGTTTCCTTAGATGTTTCAGTATACATTTAAAACTAATCCAATTCCACTTTCAAATTATACTATACTACTTTATGGGCAGTATGAGTACCTTATAACCACAAAAGATTGCCAATTCCTCCCTCCTATCCTTGTATCATTACTGTCATCTAATTTATACATAGTCATACATATATACAAACATAGATAATGTACTACATTGTTGCTGTTATTTTGGACAAACTCTCATCTGTTAAGTGAATTGAGAATAAGAAAAATAAAAGTTTTTATTTTACTCTAACTTTTTTTTTCTCTGATGCTGTCCTTTCTCTGTGTAGATCTGAGATTCTGGTCTGTATTATTTTCTCTGTCTCTAGAAAAATTTTTATTAACATTTCTTGCAAGATAGGTGTGCTGGCAACAAACTCCCTAGTATGACAAAGTCCTTATTTCTTCTTCATTTTTGAAGGATAATTTCACAGGGTAAGAATCCCAGATTGGTGATTTTTTTCTTCTCTCAATACTTTAGATATTTCAATCCACTCTTTTCTTGCTTGCATGGTTTTTGAGAAATTGTATGCAATTCTTATCTTTGCTTCTCTATAGATAAGGTGTTCTTTCCTCTGGATTCTTTCAGAACTTTTTTCTTTATTGTTGATTTTCTTAATTGGATATGATATGCATAGGTATAATTTTATTGGCATTTATCCTTCTTGTTATTATCTGAGATTCCTGGATCTGTGGTTTGGTGTCTAATATCAGTTTGGGAGAAATTCTCATTATTATTGCTTCAAATATTTTTCCATTTTTTCCTGTCTCTTTTTTCTTCCTGTTATCCTGTTATGCATATTTAAACTTTTTGTAGTTGTTGCATAGTCATTGGATACTCTGTTATTTTTTAAGGGTTTTTTTTTTTGCTTTGCTTTTTTTAGTTTTGAGGTTTCTATTAAGATATTCTGTGCCGGGCGTGGTGGCGCACGCTTGTAATCCCAATATTTTGGAAGGCGGAGACCGGAAGATCTGGGTTCGCGGCCAGCCTCAGCTCTCTCTGTCTCTCTCTGTCTCTCTCCTTTTCTCTCTCTCTCTCTCTCTCTCTCTCTCTCTCTCTCTCTCTACTTGGTGAGGCCCTCTGCAACTTTGTGAGACCTGGTTTCAAAATAAAGTATAAAAAATAGGGCCGGGGGTATAGCGCGGAGGTAGAACGCCCCTGGGTTCAATCCCGAGTACCGCAAAAAAAAAAAAAAAAAGATATTCTTAACTCCAGAGAGTCTTTCTTTAGTTGTGCCCAATCTACTAATAAATCCATCAAGTGCATTATTCATTTCTGTTATACTATTTTTGATCTCTAGAATTTCTATTTGGTTCTTTCTTGGAATTTCCACCTCTCAGCTTACATTGCCTGTCTGTCTTCATACTGTCTACTTTACCCATGATAGCCCTTAGCATAGTATGCATAGTTGGTTTAAATTCCCAGTCTGCTGGGCGTGGTGGTGCACGCTTGTAATCGCAGTACTTGGGAGGCTGAGACCGGAGGATCCGGGTTTGCGGCCATCCTCTGCTACTTAGTGAGGCCCTCCACAACTTAGTGAGACCCTGTTTCAAAATAAAGAATAAAAAATAGGGCTGGGGGTGTAGCTCAGAGGTAGAATGCCCCTGGGTTCAATCCCCAGTACCACAAAATAAATAAATAAATAAATAAATAAATAAATAAATAAAATTTAAAAATAGGGCTGGGGGTGTAGCTCGGAGGTAGAATGCCCCCAGGTTCAATCTCCGCTACTACAAAAAAATAAGTAAATAAATAAATTCCCAGTCTGATATTTTGAATATCCCTTCCACCTCTGAACCTGGTTCTGATGCTGGATCTGGCTTTTTCATCTGTGTTTTCTACCTTTTAGCACGCCTCATAATTATTTTATTTCATTTGGTAACTGGACATGATGCGCTGGATCAGAGGGCTGCCTTTAGTGACGTGGTGCTGAGGTGCTAGGGGAGTGGAAGTCTTCTACAGTCCTATGATTAGGTCTCAAGCCTGCACCTCTGGAAAGTGCCCTTCATAAGGGCTTATCAGGTTCCTCCTACCTCCCACCCCCCACACACAGGCACCTCTGGTGGAACAAAATGGCTAGAGGGTCTGGGGTTGTGCATTTCCCTTCCCCCACCTCAGTTGAGCTCTGAGGAAGCCCCAGTGCATTAGGTTCTGTGGAGTCGATTTTCCTGAAGGCAAACCTTCTTACCAAGAACAGAAGGCTCTGGAGTATTTCAAAATAGTTGCTTTTCCCCTCTTCCTGCCAGAGGCACAAGGGGAATTTTCTCTATTTACTGTGAGACTCTGGTTGAGCTTCTAGAGGTAAAACTCACACAAGTGTGGGAGCCCCTATTACCAGGTCCCCCTGGGATTTTTTTCTCTCTCTGAGCTCTAGCAGTTTGTCTCTTACAGTTTGTGGATCCCTACCCCAGCACTGTTTCCCAGGAAGGGTTCTGCCCCAGTGAGTTCGGATGCTCTGAATCTTTCAGTGGCTTGCCCTCTGACCCGCGTCTCTAACAGATCTAAGAAGAGTTAGTTTTTTCAGTTTGTTCAGCTTTTTGGTTATTGTTAGGATGGAATGATAAATTACAAGCCAGACTAGAAAATTCCTTTTTTTTCAGTTTTATACAAACTTTTTATTTGGAAGGAATTATATATCTATAGAGAATAGAAATAGTGCAGAAAACCTGCAGACCTTCCGCCCGGCTTTCCCTAATGTTAACGTTTCATGTAAACATGGTATGTTGATCAAAAATAGAGAACTAGCCTTGGCCCAGTATCACTAACTGAACCGTAGGCTTTATTTGGATTTAACCAGTATCAAATAGTATCAAGTCAATTTTGAAACAACTTTGTTCAAAATCCTCATTTTGAATTTCCATGAAGTCATCCTGCAACAAAGTGATGGTCTCAGATGTCTGGAATATTTTTCTAAAATATTTAGAAAATTTTCCTAAAATGCACTAAATGAACCCAGTTGTTTTTTCTGTGCAGTCTTGTTGACTTTCTTAAGTTTCTTTTTTACATGTCAGCTCTCAATTCCTGCCATCAGTTCATGGACTACAAGCATCGTATATCTCCCCTCTCCTTCTAATTTCCAGTCTGTATTCCTCTGTGCATGGCAGAAGAATTTCTAGAGTGATATACATACTAAATTTAAATATGTTTTGAGAGAAAAACTAGGGAGGACAACAAGAAAAGTCCACACCTTTGTGACAACTATTCTTGTGATTCAGAGACGAAAACAAAACAAAACAAAACAAAATAAATGACCTCAACGTCAGTGCAGTTTCTGGATAATGGAGTCCACTGGATAACGGACCTTTGGATGAAGTGCTGCCCCATAGAAACATGCACAACACACCCCAGCTTCTCTGCTGCAGGATTTCCATGGGAATGTCATAATAAAATAATTACCAGGTGTGCTAAAAGGTAGAAAACACAGATGAAAAGACCAGATCAAGCGTCAGAACCAGGTTCAGAGGTGGAAGGGATATTCGAAATATCACACTGGGAATTTAAACCAACTATGAGTACTATGCTAAGGGCTGTCATGGGTAAAGTAGACAGTATGAAGACAGACAGGCAGTGTAAGCAGAGGTGGAAATTCCAAGAAAGAACCAAAGTTCTAGAGATCAAAAATAGTATAATAGAAATGAATAATGCACTTGATGGATTTACTAGTAGATTGGGCACAACTAAGGAAAGACTCTCTGGAGTTGAGAATATCTTAATAGAAACCTCAAAAACTACAAAAAAAAGCAAAGAAAAAAATACTGATTTTTGATAATGGGAAGATTTTTCCAGTCTCTTTCACAGAGGGAGACCAAAACCTAGAAATGTCCACATCAGAGCTATTTCTGAAAGAGGAATAGGTGGAGAGGATTGTGCCTCCCCTACGCCTACCTGAAAAGATATGGCATTGAACACAGAGGAGTGGAAAGAGACAATACAAATGCAAGACTTTCTGAGTGTGCGACAATAGGCTGCAATGATGACCAACAGGACAACAGTTGCCAATGTCCTTTGAAACCACTTCAAGTGCCAGGCAATGCTAGAGGATTGTTTTATTCTTTTAACCATTCAACGAATAGTTCCATAGATTTTGTGATATCCTTCAAATTGTGTGAGGTATTGAGAGCTGTATAGAAACTATTAAAAATAAATGTGATTGGAAAATTGTAGCAGCATACAGGTCTCTAGATTCTAGCATGCCCAAGTTCCCATCCTGGCTCTGCCAGCCACCCACCGAGTGACCTTTGGCAAGCCTTAACCTCCCTGAGTTTTAGTTTCTACATCTTTGGAATGCAAATATACAAACTACTACTAGTTCTGACATCATGGACAATATAAGCATTAAATACAGTATTTAAAGAGCACTTAGTGCAGGATCTGATAGAGGGCCAGAAGGTTGATGCCTCTTATAACATGACATGATGTCGACTCTGCCTTTCAAGAGTATGAGAAGGCCAGACCTACCTGACCAGACACCTAACACTAGCAGATAAAATTTGTATTTCTACAGACAATAATTATTGATGGATATGTAGGCAGGCTTCTGGAAGGAGGGTCAAAGGGTAGATAGGATTTGGACACAACAGAATGTAAGAAGACATGAGTGTTGGGGTAGTGTGCCATTTAGAACACTTTGACCTACAAGCATTAGAAGGCCTACTTCTAATGTTCTAATGTTCTAGACAAACCGGGCGTGGCGCACACACCTGTAATCCCAGTACTTGGGAGACTGAGACAGGAGGATCGCAGGTTCATGGCCAGCCTCGGCAACTTAGTGAGGCCCTTCACAACTTAGTGAGACCCTGTTTCAAAATAAAATTGGGCTGAGGGTGTAGCTCAGAGGTAGAAAGCCCCTGGGTCC
>PVJS01010211.1:12500-48567 GCA_004027185.1 Glis glis | reverse complement strand
CTCCTTCTCTTCCTCCTCCTTCTCCTTCTCCTTCTCCTCCTCCTCCTCCTCCTTCCTCTTCCTCTTCTTTTCTCCTCTCCTTCTTCCTTCCTCCCTCCTCCTCCTTTCTTCTCTCCTCTCTCTCTCTCTCTCTCTCTCTCTCTCTCTCTCTCTCTCTGGCAGGGGGTACTTGGGATTGTACAAATACTGGGATTACAGGTGTGCACCACTGTGCCCGACTAATAGGTATTTCTTCAGTGAATCAGGGAATGAAATTCTAGTGGCTAAGAATTCATATCCATTTGCCCAAAATGGTAGCCAGTCACACATATTTGTCACCATCTCTTGGTGACAGATGCCATGCCAGGGTACCAATGAATCAGGAGAGGAGAGTTTTTCATACCTCCCAAATGACAGAACCTGGACTCTAGAACCCTCTTTGCTTTCTGTCTAGTTACAATGAATCCACTTCAGTTCCCATACCAATAAAGTGAGAAAGTTCATCTATGTACTTCTACATAAACTTACAGAACTTTTATCTAGTTTTGGAATTCTCCTGAATAATAGTATACACACACACACACACACACACACACACATATATGTATATATACATATATATAATTAATTATCTTATATATATTATATAATTAGTTCTTAACTTCTATTGGAAATAATTGTTCACTCTTAAATTGAAAAATATAATTAAGCAATGTATTTTTACACTTACTTGATTATCCAATGAAGAGAGTTACATATGGAACAACTAAAATAAATCAAGTGAAGAAAATCCATTTCCTTAACATTTGTGTGTGTGTTTTTGCTGTTTTATTTTTAAGGATTTTCTAGTTTTAGGTTTGAGTGCCTAGGAGAAGATAATGGGTTTTCTAATTCACTTACTTCGTGGAATGACTGGTAATTTGTCTGTAATTTTTATCATTCAAATAAAAAGGTAGCCAATTCCATATAAGATGACATCATATATTTATTCTGCTACACAGACATTTTCACTTGGTTAAGTGTGTCCTCTCTTCTTTATTTTTATGTATTGCTGGAGATTTGAGCCCAAGGCCTCCCACATACTAGGCAAGTGCTCCACCACCTAGCTGTACCCCCAGCTCACCATGTTCCCTTCTTAATAAATTTATTTATGTAAGAATAACATACATAGAAAAAAGTTTACAAGTATTAAATATACATCTTGGTAAACTTTCACAAAGTAAACATAGCCATGAAACTATTATTAGACTATTTAGAATCTCTCAGGCACTGCAGCCTTGCTTCCCTCCCCTCCCATCAGCTTACTCCCTCTTCCCCCTAAGTACACACTGTTCGGAATTCTGATTTCATAGAAAAGTTTTCCTTACTTTTGAACTCTATAAAAGTAAAATTATACTTTTGTGTGCTTTTCTTCATTGCTCAATATTTTTTGTGAGATCAATCCATGTTGTTGAAGGTAGTAGTGGTTATTTCTCTGAAATTGCTGTATATGTTTTTGCTTATAGATACTTATAGATCAAAAATTATTTTAGATATCTTATAGATATACCATGATTACTAATTTTATTGTTTTTGAATTTTTCTTTTAGTTTTTGGCTACTATGTATGATACTGCTTTGAACATACATATTTATGTCTTAAGGTATGTAGGTACTCATTTTTTGTGTGTGTGCCTTTTTTGGTACTGGGGATCGAACCCAGGGTATTGCACTTGCAAGGCAAGTGCTTTGCCACTGAGTTACATCCCAGCCAAGGTATTCATTTTTGAGTATATATCAGAAGTAGAAATGTTGCCTCATAGAATATTTTTATATATAGTTTCAGAAGACATTGCCCAAAATATTTTCAAAGGATTTGAAAGGCATTGTACCAATTTTCCCTTCTATCAGCAGTGTTGGAGTGTAAATTGCTGCATAATTTAATAGTTCTTCACCAATACTCAATATTGTCAGTATTTTTAATTTTGCCCATTCAGGAGAGAATATTTGGAAACTCATTGTGATGAACTTTTTCCTGATAACTAATGAGGGTGGGTATCTTTCCATATTCATTGAGGATTTTAATAGAGAGAGAGAGAGGGAGAGAGAGAGAGAGAGAGAGAGAGAGAGAAGTACTTTATTAAGTTTTTGTTCATTGATCTAATAAAATTTCTATTTCTTATTAATTTTTTAGAAGTTCTTTATATATTCTGTACACAAATCTTTTGAGAGTAGAATATATTATAAGTTCATTTCTCACTCCATAGGATTTTTGTCTTTTAATAGTCTTTTGATGTAAAGAAGTTCTTCCTGCAAATTGATGGAACTAGAGAATATTATGCTGAGATCAGCCAGTCTCAGAAAGTCAAGGGTCATATGTTTTCTCTTATATGTAGAATCTAGAGAGAAAATAGGAAACAAAAGGGACTTCAGATAAATGAGGAGAGAGACTGGTATAATAGTGGAAGGAGATTGGGGGAGGGAGGAAGGGAAGGGAAAAAGGAGAATTAAGGAAGGAAGCAGTTCAAATATGCTATGTCCATATATGAAGGTATCACTACCAATCTCACCAACATGTATGGGGAAGGAAGAGGAGGAAGCATGGTGGGACACGTGGGGAACACACGAAGTGCTGTGTGCATGTATGTTTTTTTCAGTTTGAATCTTACTGTGATGTTTAGTTAAATTGCACCAATACAAGTATAAAAATAAGTTCTTATTTTAGTTTATTTATCTATCTTTCCATTTTTATTAATACTTTTTTGTATTATTTAAAAAACTTTGGCTACCTCAAAGTCATGAAGATGTTGTTTTATATTGTCACTTAGGATTCTCATATTTTTCAGATTTACATTTAGAATCCATCTGGAACTAATTTTGGATATGGTATGAGGTTTATTTTTATGATTTACTATATACATATCTGTATATCTACAGATATTGATATACATGATATCTACATCTGTATTTGTCTATCTACACCTCTCTCATTCTCTATCATCTATATCCAGTTTACTTGACATTACTTATTGAAAGATCATTTTTATTCTGCTGATCTCTAGCCCCCCCTTTCTCTCTTTCTCTTTCTTTACAATCCAAGTGTTTATACAGCTTAAGTAATGACAGGAATATATTTTAAAGAGACAATATCAATCATTAGTATTGCTAGCCACATTCAGTAGCTCCAGTAGCAGTGATATTTTACCTGAGAACATTCAAATGTTAAACATTAATAACATTTTCTTAACCTTTCTTGTATCAAAGTGACAATCTGATGAAAGCGGTGAACTTTGTTCACAGGAAAATGCACATTACACAAATATTTTAAAATACAACTTTAAGATAGTTTGTGAACACCTTACAGCCTATGCATTCTGATTTATGAACTCCAGTGTTAAAATATTCTATGAATAAGCAATGTCATTTGACTACATAACATGAAAATTATAATGCAACCTTCAGAGAGAAAGGAATGAATAGAAGGATGGAATTATTTTTTAGCTTACATTTGCATTTGGTAACAAAATACTTAGCTCTGTGGTAGGGGTATTAAACCTCAATTACCTGTATTCATTTTTGTCAACAAATAGTTGGCGATCATGTTCTATACAACTGGAACAAAAGAAAAAATGTTGAGTTTGGTGTTCAGTGAGAGATGCCATACTTCAATCAAACCACAATTTATCTTTTGTAATAAAATTGCATGAGAAAACCAGAAGTTGTTACAAGAGTAACCAACCTAAACTAATTTTTGAATATTAGGGATAGGTGGTGACAGTCAGGGAAAATTTACTTAAGGAAAGAATATTTTAGTTGAAGTCTGCATCATGAATGTGAATTACTAGTCAAAGGTGTAGGTAGAAAACCTTTCAAGTAGAGTTATCATCAGGTACAATGTCATATGACAAGCAAGAGGATGGACAGTTGGAGAAGAAAAATCCAGCCTGAGATGACGGAGCATAAAAAACATAGGAAATACTCAGACAGGCTAGACAGGAAAGCTGGATTATACCTTCCTGTAAAAGCATTAAGAAATCAGAGTGGGGGCAAACAGAGTGAAGAGATCATGGCTCCTGGCTCTGTGTAGTCTCAGGAGAGATGAGAAGTGGTGGGATAGAAAAAATATTGATGAGAGAATTTATAGGATTTGATTGAAGATTTGCTATATGGAGGAGAGGAGGAGGGAGTTCCTAGGAACTGTTTTTAAGTTTTTGGTTTATGCAACTAAACAAATGGATAAAATTCATCAAGATAGAAAAAAATGTAAGACACAATAGGGACAAGATTTTTTTTTTCCTTTTTATGGACAGGACGATAGAGTACAGACAAAAATTCTGGGCTCAGTTTTTGATTTTGTGAGTTTGAACTGATTTTAAAGCCTCTACATGGCAAGGTTGACAGTATGCAGATTGTTCTAGAGATGAGGGAAATGGTCTGGCCAGAAGGTATACATGTGGAAGTTAGTGGAATTTAGATGGCATTTCAGGCTGAGTTTGGGACAGATTGCCAAGGGACGCCTGCAGGACATGTATTAAGAGAGTGATCTTTATCTTTGCTGGTCCAAACTGACTCTGTTTGAAATCAGCTGATTAAATATACTTTCACTTGAGAGCAAATATATAATGACCCTCTTGATCATTGATAATTTATCAAGATTATTTAGCAGGCTAAGAAGCTTAAAGCAGAGTTTAAAAATGGCAACTTTGGGAGTATATTTTATCCAAACCATTATTAAACAGAAATGTCTTCCTTCTTTTCTAAAACCAGAATTTGATACCCTTAAGAGAGTATGGCAACTGGATTATTTTGGTAGGAAGGTGTGTGTGTGTGTGTGTGTGTGTAAGAGAGAGAGAATCAAAAATAGAATTAAACATCTGAATGTATAACTATTTCACCTTTAGCTTTTCTATATCAAATTTTCACAATTTTATAAATATGGTTTAATACAATATATAAAAAGAACTCACAATTTTAAACCTTCCTGAGAAAAGTGAGCCATAGGACAAAATATGCTATTCTTTGGGTTATTGTGGGAGACGTTCATAACAAAGTAGCTGGGTTTCTGTGAGATGAGTTTACCACAATGACTCTGGAGCTGCTAAAAAGTAAACATGAGACGGCTTCACAGTTTTGCATGAGGTTAGTCCTGCACCTCACCTTCCTGGTGTAAAGCATTTCATGATCAGGCCAGAGTAACTGCAGGGCTTCTCAGCCTTAGTACTATGAACACACTTTGGAGTGGGCGATTTTTTTGTTGTATGTTTTTTTTGTGGTGCATTGTGGCATGATTAACAGTATGGCTAACCAAATGCACCCCTACCTTAGTTATGACAATCAGAAATGTCTCCAGATGCTTGGAGGGCTGGGAGGGAGCAGAAATGCCTGTAAGTTGAGAACAATTGATTATTGAATGAACAGACATTTCATTTCTGACAGATATTGGCTATTCTGAGTCACTCTTATCCTTTCCAACTATTTCTGGGAGGATGGAAGGATCTTAATCCCTGAACAGTAGGAGAGGAGAAACCACTTGGTTACTCTATGGTGAGAGGCAGGGGTCACAGGCCAAGTCAGGTGCTGACGGGCACATTTTGTGAGCGGCAGTGAGGCAGGGTTTGAGGCGGTGGACTGCCCATTAGCCAGCCAGGGTTCATCCGGGGCACACATGCATGCCTATTTTATATCTTCTAGGCTTAGTGAAAGAAGGTTTTCACAGAATGACAGTGGAACCCTTGTGAGATATCTTAGCAGATAGGTCAGAGATCAAATCCAGAGGTTAAAAGTTACCATTTAATTGACTCCTTTCTTTTTAGGTCAAATTACTTACAAAGAACAGTCTAAAAACTAAGGGAGTGAATCTGCCATTTCATGAGCACGACATTTCCTTTGAAAACATAAAACTTAATGACCAAATAAGAAGTAGTTATGGTCCTTCAGTTTGAATTTGCTTATGTATGTGACTAGTAATGTTATGTGACATATTTCTGTTCTGCCCAGTCCTATAGACTGAATATATCAGCAGACATCTGCTACAGAGCACTGAGGGTTACACAGTGCTCAATTGATGCTGTACATCTTCATAGTACCTCTGCTTTGTACATATGTCCCTACTGGACGGCTTACATTGAAGCAGATAATGCATATGACTGTAGGTTAAGGGCAATTTCTTATAATAGCTCTCCCTGGAGGAAGAAAACAAGGTATTCTTTACCAGCATTTCTCCAGGTGTCTTTGACCATAGCTTATCCTAAGCATCTCCACATAGTCCTAGAAAACACAGCTGAACTGCCTCCTGATAGGACCTGCCATCGGATAGCAGCCAAGTGGAAACATGTATTGTTATGACAATACAGGGATATAGAATCCTGCTGCCTGCCAGCAGGAGTGGAAGTCCAGTGACCTAAATTAATTCAACCAGAAAGCCATTAAATGATTTAATTTTGGGTCCATCCAGCTATTGATTACACTTACAGTGCTGGGGCAGTAACAGTTGCAATATCAACACGGTGATTAAAGCCTGAGTAGAATTATTAAGAAGAACGAACTGCCGTAAAAAGTGAATAGATGTCTGATATAAAGGGACTAGAACAATAATTTTCTGACAAGGCTGATTTATTCCCTGTGCAATGAAAAAAAAAATATCCACAGATTGTTCATGTCAAAACATCAGAATTTAACAGGTGTCTCAAAATCTGAATGCATTGTGATGTTCAACATATTTTGCCTTTTGAAACAAACTAAAAACAAGTAAACAATAGGTTCATGTACAGTAGACCATGATATCTTTCATGCTAGAAAGGCTGGCAGGGTACAAATACTGTATGGAATAGAAATGACAATATGCAGCTATCGCAGAGTTTACATTCACATTAAGAATATGAAATGTAGAGGAACCTGTTTGAGGTGAACTCAGCTGTGTCATATTATTTGTATAGTAACAGAGAAACATGTCCTTTTTCAATGCCGCTCCATAAGCAAGCTGTAACTCTAGCTTTAAAACAAAATCCATAAGCAAACCAAGTCCAACCCCTTTATTTCAGGAAATGAAAAAATAGGATGATAAAAGATTCCCATCACAATTTAAGGTACTGGGGCGCGGGTAGAGAAGGGTGGGATAGAATTTCTTAAAAATCCTTTTCTAGATTCACGGAAGAAGTCTTAAAATATTCACAGGGCTTTTACTTTTTAGCTTTCTTTTATTTTTTTATGAAGAATATGACACAGGGAGGAGCCAGTTCTTTGGGTGTTGTGGGAACCATCTCTTATTGGGTCTCATATGCAGAGAAAGAAGGATAGAAAATAGGCTTATGTGATTATTATGGTGTTTTATTATCATGACTCCGAGACAAGGAAAGCAGCTGTCTTTGACTTTCACTAGCTATAATTAGAGAGAACGCAGAAACAGGCAGCCTAGAAGCCACTAAACTTTGACAAAGAGTTCATTGCAAGCACGAAGCTTATCCATTTCGATCCAAATATAGAAAGGATTTTTATAATCAATTATTTCCCTCTTTTTAAAAAAATTTCCAAGTGATAGTCATTAGAGATAAAGTCAAATAAACAATTCTGAAGTTCAGCTCAAACTCTTTGGCTTGCACAATATCTGCATTGGTTCTGGAGACAGAAATGACCCTGGTCTCCAGTGATTCATTCTGGTCCAAACCTTTCAATTGGCTTTGGTTAAAATCCAATATCTGAGCAGGTGTGGTGGTGCATGCCTGTAATCCCAGTACTTGGAAGGCTGAGACAGGAAGATCACAGGTTTGAGGCTAGTCTAAGCAAATTAGTGAGGCTGTCAGCAACTTAGACCCTGTGCAAATTAGTACAGCTCCTATGGAGATCAATTGGACATTACTCAGAAAACTGAGAATGGATCCACCATATGATCCAGCTATATTACTACTAGGTATCTTTCCAAAGGGACAGTGATACATGCATATCCATGTTTATAGCAGCAGAATTCATAAAAGCCAAATTATGGAGCTAACCCAGGTGCCCATCAACAGATGAGTGGATTACAAAATTATGGAACATACACACATTGGAATTCTACTCAGTAATAAAGAACAAAATTTTGTCATTTGCAGGAAAATGGATGGACCTGGAGAACATTATGTTAAGTGAGATTAGCCAGTTGCAGAAAGTGAAGGGTCGTATGTTTTCTCTCATTTACAGAAGCTGGGGAGTAATCTGGATACCAGAGTGATTTCAGATAATGGAGGAGAAACTACAGTGGAGAGAGGGAGGTGCTGGGGGGGAAGGGAGGATCACTGAAAGAAACACTTCCACTGACATTATGTACATATGTGAGAATACCAATGCCAATCTCAATATCTTGTATGAGAAATGAGGGGAGTGGGGAGGGAGCAAGGGGAAAACTCACCAAGTGCTGTGTGCATGTATGTCACTATCACTATGAACTACATTATGATGTATAACTATAATGTACCAATAATGATATAAAAATAAATAAACATAAAAAATAAGCTAAAAAATGAAACAGGGCTGGGGTGTAGCAAAGAGGTAGAATACTCCTGGGTTCAATCCCAAGTAATGCAGACACACACACACACACACACACACACACACACACACACACACACTCCATTATCTGAATATCAGTAATGCTGATAGTAATAATAATAATAATAATAATAATAATAGAACTAGCCACATTCATAGACAGTAGGAGACTCTTTCCCTTTATGGAGACTACAAATTATTTACCTCATTATTTCTCTGAAGAAAGGGCATTTATGGAAATAATGAAGTGAAATATTTTTAGTTTGGGAAGCAAGGAGCAAGACTGGCTAAGCACAGTGATTCAGAATTACAGTAATTAAGGTGAACGAGACAAATTTCCTGGATTCAGATCATGGCTTTGCTCCTTCCAAGTCCTAAGACCATAGGAAATGCATTTCTCCTTTCTGTCTCCCCTATTGTTCTTGTTGGGAAAATGAAGATAATTCCATCTAACTTTTTGGGTCATTATGAGGATAGCATACATTTCTTCTTTGATATATTGTAGATGCTTAATAGGTGCTAGACATTATTATTTGCCATTATTATATGTTATGCCACTAGCTCACCGGTTCAGACATTTTGGAGAGAGCTAGATGGAAAATTCCTGGATGGAAACATAATGAGGAGTTATGATTCCTTTTCATTTTTGAACCCACATTCCATATTGAAAACATGAAAGAAAAAACTAAGATGTGTTTCTATTTTCCAGACATTTTGATATGTATCATTTCACTTAATCCTCCTGTAAAAGTTCTGAGGAAGATTTTTATCACCATGTAGAGAAGAGAAGACCCATAGTGGGAGAAAGTTAAGTTATTAAAGTGTACACATAGCCGCAGAAGAGTTTGAATGCAAATTTGCTGAGCAAAAGTTTTTTTTTTTCCCCACTTCATTACCAGTGCACTTTCCTCTCTTCATGGCTCCAAAACGTGCCTGTCATCCTGGAATGCCAAGTCTCTCCAGAAGTAGTCTTCCGGTCACAGAGCCACTCCAACAGGGATAGCCTCAGGCTACAATAATCCATCATCTGTCCGTGGTAAAACTGATAGATGTGACTTAAGCAGAACTGCTTCCCCTCTGACCTACTTCCTTGCAAGGTCCCCAGGCCTTGGTTGGTTTAAGAAAACTGTAGATGGTACTACACTAGGTGGGATTTGGAAATGAGTGCCAAGTGAGCCCCAGTCGCTTAAAAGTGGCTACTTGCCATCTGTGATGTTTATCTTTGCATGTCAACTTGAATGGATTAAAGAATATCTGGAAACCCATGGAGCATTGTTTTGGGGTATATCTGTGATGAAACTTCCAGAGGAGATTAGTGTGTGAGTCTGAGTAGGAAATATCCACCCTCAGTTTGGCCAGGCACCACCCAATAGGGTTGGGGCTGGATAGAACAAAAGCAGAGAAAGGGTGAATGTGTCTATCTCCAGGAGCTGATATATAATCTCCCTTTCTTGTTCTTGGACATCAAAACCACAAGCTCCCCTGTCTTTGGACTCTGGACTTACACCAGCAGCTGCCTGAGATCTCAAGCTCTGGCCTCAAACTGAAAGTCATACTGTCAGATTTCCTGTCTCTAAAGCTTTCAGACTTGGACTGAGCCATGCTCCCAACATCCCAGCATCTCCAGCATGCATATGGCCTGTTGTACGGTTGTAGGTTGACTTGACCTTCAGAATTATGTGAGCTAATTCCTCTAATAAACCATCTATCTATCTATCTATCATCTATCTATCTATCATCTATCTATCTATCATCTATCTCTATCTATCATCATCATCATCATCATCATCATCATCATTATCTTTCTGTCATCTATCTATCTGATCTATCATCTGTTATCTATCTAATCCATCATATATCATCTATCTAAATGTATCCTGTTGGTTTTGTTTTTCTGCAGAACCCTGACTAATATGCCATTGCCATGTTTTAAGGGTTCTGAGGTTGCATTCAAACACAGAAAGATTGCTGTCATCAGTTAATAATATCCAGCATGGCCATGGAAAGGGGGATTGGTATCATTCAAGCCATTTATTTGTCATCCGTGGGCTAGATGCAGTAACAGGATTCTCAGTTAGGTTGAATGTGGCATTTATCATCCATGAATTAATCTTACCAATTCTCCTGGCTGCTTAGGTGGGCTCCTTTCTTCACTGATCTTTATATACTCTTTCTGAAGATGTGTGCTCTCTTGAAATAAGAACTGTTCTTTGGTCAAGTAACTTTATTATTCTGCCAAAGGCAATAAAAACTAGTTTCTGAGAAGAAACACCCGCATACTATTTTATTTATTTTAGTGTTTTGAGAATATTGGGGATTTCTCTTGGAATCTATATTAACGATATAAATATCACATATTTAAGTAGTGGCAGTAAATTATGAAGATATAACAACAAGAAACATTTTAATAGGTTAGACCCTGGATTTGAAGAATGAGCCAATATTTCTATAGCCTATTAGGCAACATAATCCTCTGAATATAGAATTGTATGAAACTAAGTTTTGCAATCAAGTTCTCTCGAATTTGTGTGTTTTATTTTAATATTACTGTTCATGGATCATTTCCAAGGGAAAATTAAATGATGGAAAGATTAATGCTATGAGGAGTTCTTAAGGATTTTATCTTTGCATTGACTGATATCCACTTAACCTTGAATGATATTGGTCCATATTTAATAGACAAGTAGGTAGATTCTCAGAATATCTCAGGCTGAGTATTAGCATTTTTAAAAGGCAAATGTATAGATAATTTTTTTACATCAGTCACAAATGTATTGTTTCAGGCATTAACTGATAGTTTAAAGAAAGAAATAATTAAAAATAGGTATGCACCCTCTTTTTTTTCCCCACAGCTAACATGGTATCTTAATTTAGAAACATAATGGGGTATTTGATAAAATACATATATCTTCTCTGATATTTTTAAAAAAGTAGCACTATCTTGAACTTACTTACTCAAGCACTAAATAATTTCAAGAAAAATATTTAACTATTCGTATTTCTAAATATTGTAGCACACATACTCATATCCCATGTAATTATCTTTTAACACATGGATATTTGAGATTGATTAAATGAGAATTGCTGTCCAAAGCTACATTTATTGTATTCAAGTAAATTAAGTTTATTTTAAAATCATAACTCTGCTTTCTTGTAAATTTGGATCATCACATGTATACATGGGGAGCTGTCCTATAATAAACACACTTGGCTTCCAGCGTGAATATGGCTGCAGAAGTTAGCATTTTCATCCTTCTCCTAGGAACATGGGAAGCTAAGAAGCAAAAACCCTACAAATTTCCTTTTCAATTGAACCACGTGACAGATATAGCGCACATACTCCAAAATGTAGGTAAGAACTGTCAAGAGCCTCTGAGCTCTGGTGGAAGCTATGTAGAATGAATCAAAGGGAAGAAGCCCAGAGTGGGGTGAGAGGACCCAGGAAAGCAGATTTCAGAAAATAAAAGCAAATATATTCTGAGCGTTGTGGAATCCCAGTACTCAGGAGGCTGAGACAGGAGGATCGCAGGTTCGAGACCAGCCTCAGCAACTTAGTGAGACTCTCAGGAACCTAGTGAGAGTCTGTTTCTAAACAAACAAATAAATAAATAAACAAAAAGGGCTGGAGTGTATCTCAGAGGTAGAATGCCCCAGGGTTCATTTCCCAGTACCTCCCCCTGACACACACATCAAATACACACTTCCTGAAATGGCAAGAACATTATTCATTGTTTTAATAGTGCTGCCAAAACTAGAGTGAGCAGAGATAGAATAGAAGCTTTTCTGACTCTGAGAAGGAAAGGAGGTGGGTTTACATAGAAAGATGCAATACTTATAGAAATTAGTGTATCTCTGTGGAGATAGAGGAGGCAACAGAGCTGCCTGGTAGGTCATGGGAGTCAACGGGAAACTTCAACCAAAGACCTTAATGGACTAATTCTCAAGCAGCAATTCAAGTAAATGTAAGATTTAGAGTAATAGTATGAGATGCAAATCTCAGTAGGTATAACAGAGAAGGAATGATTCCACTGAGCAGAACTAGAAAAAGAAAGATGAAATGAGGTAGGAAAAGCTGTGTTTGATAGTGGCTTCATTTGTAATTACTGAGACTCATACTTCCATTTAGAATTAGAAAATGTATTGGGTTGGACTATATGGAATTTCCATTTTATAAGCCCCAACCAATCAACAATTACCAGAAGTCTGATATAGTTCAAATAGTCCTTCATCGTTCCTAAAGCACTCTCGATTGTAGAATGCTCTGTTTTAAGGTCTACCATTGAGTATGAAAACACACTTCCAATTATAGCTGTAACATATCCTTGAGTGTAAGTCGCACCACAATTTTAGAGATATTAATATGTGAAAAAGTGGGTTTCCTCCATTAAGTAAGTTGTGATAAGAGAAGAATAAAGCATAATGTATTACAAGGAAAATATAAATAAGATAATACCAATGAAAAACAGTATGTGATAGAAGAGAAGGAAGAGAAAAGGAAGGAAGAAGAAAACTGCTAATTTGTCACCATTAATAATTAGACAGGGTATAGATACCTCCTATAGAAACATAGCATTTCAGATATACATAAATTATCATTTAATTATAATAGTAACCAATCCAGCAGAAGCACTGCACTTCTAAATATCAGAAAAACTAAACATTGCTTACAGTAACATGTTCAGAAAGTATAAAATGAATCTAATGACAAAGACATTTATTTCTTACTCATGTTAATAGACCAAGGTGGATGGCACTGGCTGGCAAGAGTGCTTCTCAATGCAGCAATTCAGGCATCTTTGCTTCTTTGGTCCTGGGGTTCCATCATATTCTAGGGTTCCAGTGTCATCTGACAGCAGCCAGCGAATAGGGAAGGACCAAAGAGGAGATGTGGACTCTCCTTAACAGCTGGGTCCTGAAGAAGATCACACCACTTTCCAAGCCTTGGCAATTTAGCAAGAACCTCAGCAACTTAGCAAGACTCTGTTTCTAAATAAATAAATAAATAATGAATAATAAATAAATAGGGTGTAGCTCAGAGGAGGAAGGCCCCTGGATTCACTCCCTAGTACCAAAAAGAAATGCACAACAAAAATTGAATTTGTAACCTTGAGTGCTAGGGTTACTTTCCCTAGTACATTTTGAAGAGAAAAACATTTTTGCTAGGGATTTTAGACAATCGGTTAATGATGCACTATCATTACAAATGGCATCAGTTTTGTCACTGTGAGATAACAGACGTGAGAGCTCTTAAGCATAGATGATTTTCAGAGTGACATAATGGTACCTGATGATCTTTGGGGCAGCAAATAGTGACTCTACTTCCTAGCCTGGCTTCTGGTGGATTGTCTCCCTAGGGCAATGTTGAGAATTATTAGACTCCCAATGTCCTATTCTGCTGACACATGGTGTGATACAATTCTCCTCTTTGTGGCAGTGGTAGTCCAGAAAATAAGGGCCCCTGATCTTGAAATTCTATTCCCTGGAGTGATTATCGGAAACTTCTTTGATGGCATAAAATATGCCTAATTCATTCTTATTTCCCCGGTATGTGAAAAAGTCTGAGCTTTTGAATTAATGCTGAATAATTAAAGTGACACAGGCACTGTGGTGTCCTGCAGGCATTAATTCAACCAGAGTAAAACCAACTCAGTGGGCCCTTTGGGAGGTGGTGGAGACATCCTAATGACTTATGATAGCCTTTGGGTCCATAACTTCCCCGTTCCTCTGAAAATAAAGAAAACGTCTCATACTATCAGCTCTCTGTATTAGCTGGAGTTGCCTTATTATCAAGAGGGACTGAATCACAGAAGAGCAAAGACTAATATCAAAGAGGTAGTCAATGGGTAAAAAAGAGAGAGAAAGAGAGCAGTCGAAAGAAGTATGCTAAATGTACAGTGTAAGTTGCTTCTTCTCTTTATACTGCACTGTCCTTTGACCCTACTTTGCTCTTTAAATATCTCAAGATAAAGATACTTCAAATAATCCATTTTTAGTATTTGGGTTTGTTTTTCTTTCTTTCCACCCCCTTCCCTCTCTTGTTGTTTTCTTTCTTACATAAGCAATAAGAATTTCTTTTTAACTCAAACATCTTTAAAAATGACCCAGCTGAGATGGGTCAGAGTGGCGAATGAAAGAAAAATTTCCAGTGCAGGAAGGGAGTGAGTGGCTCAGAGTCAATACTTTCCAACAGGCTGAGCGGGCGCTGCCCTCCGCAGCATGGTCCTGTATGACCTGCTCAGATGTGTCTATTTGTGTGAGGTTGATTCCCCTGGACTTGGCTTTGTTGATTCGCATGAATGGTTGAAGAGGGACAATCAAAATACAGCCAAGTTTGTGTCATGGTCCCTTGTCGGGAAACATAGACAGATACCACAGACAACCCATGCTGTTTGGGGTCAAGGCAAAAAGAAAGTCTCTGTTTGGTTCCAAGCCTCCTAGGGTGGTGATTTTGAGGAGGAAATTTCCTTTGTTTTAAAAGCTGCTGCTGAGTTTCTTACAATTCTTTAGTTGATGAGGATTACAGGAATAATTAGGGTAGCCCTGCACCCTAGTTTGCCTGGAATAACCTTGGTTTACATCTATTGTTGCAGCTAAATGATAGATAGCACTTTTCATTCTTAAGTGTTCTGGTTTGGGGAATAAATCATCTAGTCTCCCTGGGAATGACCGATTTGGAGATTTTAGAAATTCAATTTGTGAGAACGGTGAACACGGTGTGCCTGTCCCTTTTTTCTAACAATCAGATGAATGATTGGGCCTCTATAGAGCTGGTGGGGATGAAGGCCACTGGCATGCATATTTACTTAAGACTAAGAATGGAGCAAAAAGAAAACCCAGTATTACATATATTTTCCAGTGAATTTAACTACCGCATCAGACATGAAACAAGTCATTCAGGAATTCATCAGAAAGATGTTTCTATGGCATCTATCTTAAGGCAGTAACTGAAGATGTAGAGTGTTTTGTTCTTACTGAGTCTCTGAGGTTGTATGGTAAGGAAGGGGCAGAGGATTTGAGCGTCTCTCACTCTCAGGTTCATACAAGTGCCACCCTCGCACTTACGTTTGTTGGAGAATATTGACTTGTGCTTCATAACAAGTCTTGGGCTTTATCTGTTCTAAAATCAGGAAGCCCACCAAGTGCTGCATGCATGTATGTCACTATCACTATGAACTAGATTATGATGTGAGATTCTAATGCACCAATAAAAGTATAATTAAAAAGAAGAAAAAAAATCAGGAAGCCTCCTGAACTCTGTGCTCACGCACACCCCTCCATAGCACGGGATATTTCCCCTTATGTGTTCTCTAATGCCATCCTGTGCAAACCACTGTTGTACTGTATGCATGTGTGAGTTTTGTGTTGTGTTTTGGTTCCTTGCGGTTAGGGACCAGATCATAATCATTTTGACAAATCAAACACATATTACTGGACCTAATACATGTCATGTGCACAATGTTTGTTGAACTGTAACAAGAAAATAAATTATAAACAAATCATTGATTCAATGGAGTTAATTAAAGTTATTCTCAAATATGGTTAGCACAGCCTTAGAGAATTTATTCCAATAATAGTGATAATAAAACCAATATTTTCTGACCTTCGTAATTAAATGATTCAAGTCCAAGTTTTGAGGTATTTAATTCTTATATACAGGAGAAAGCCTGAAGAAATAATAATATTTGCAGCATTGTCATGAAGCTTAAAGAGACAGATGCTCATTGGGAGATCTTCTGAACACTTCTTTCTGCTGAGAAATCGCATACAGTAGTCTTTATTGTGGAGTGCTGACTTCTGACTCATCCAGCATGAATAGAGTAGGCTCTTATTCCTCCGTTGCTGTTTCTTCTTTTCCTGAGGAAAAATGCTAAGCTATTTTGGGGAAATAATTTAAGAGCATGCCAAGTAAATGTGATAAAGGCCAGATATATACAAAGTCAATAAATCATTTCTGAACTTAATTTTTGAGGGCTCTGTGATGTCTATTGAAATAAAGTATCTTTTCATTCTATATTTGTAATATTACTAATTGGATGCATCAAAGCAAGGTGAAATCGATCTGGATATATTTTGTAGGGAGAAGACTGGTTTAATTCAATTTTAAGTCTTTGATTAACATTTGAGTTTGTCTCCTAATACAGAGACATACAAGTTCCAGTATGAAACCATACACCCAGAAAGAATAAAAGCACACAGAAGAAGTTAACTTTGAGGACCTCTATAATGATCGTATATTAGTATAATCTCACAACTTTAATGGACATTTAGCAATGAAGCCGTGACTAAGAGTTGAAGCAGAGTGTTGCCTAATTATATATTATACTGAATGGGTTCAGGACAATTCAAGTGGAAGTAGATCACAAGGCCTCAATTATCCAGATTGGGGCTCTTGCTCAAAACCAATTCACGGGGTAATTGCACACTTCTCCCTCCCTTTGGCCTGATAAACTCTCATTGAGTAAGGGGATCAGGAGCCAAATGGAACCTTTTTTTGGTGACTATTTGTTCCTTGGTCTCAGATTTAAATGTGAAAGCTTGGCTTTAGCTGAAGCCTCTGTGGACTTATTAAATGACTGGGAACTACTGGGGCTTGTTCACCAGGTGGAATTTCTGAATCTTGTCCATCCCTGGTTGAGATGAGCTCGGTGGGTCTGTTGTTTGCTGGCATGCAGATGTGTCATGTGTGATTCCTGACTGCTCCTCGTATGAACAAGCTGTGTAATACTCAACTAT
Source organism: Glis glis (assembly GCA_004027185.1). Classification (NCBI taxonomy): domain Eukaryota; kingdom Metazoa; phylum Chordata; class Mammalia; order Rodentia; family Gliridae; genus Glis; species Glis glis. The sequence continues at coordinate 31,354 of PVJS01010211.1, read as the reverse complement.
CAATGTGCTATTTGTGCTTGGCCTGCATTTTTCTGATAACATTTACACACTCAAGTATCATTATTTCCATAATACTAACACCCAACTTTCATGATAAGGTATCAGGGATGAGTAACATATGTAATGTACTTGTGTATCATGTTTAAATATTCAAAGTATCAAAAACTAAAAAGCTATATGGAAATTTTCCTTCATTGAAATTACTCAGTGGATATATTTTCTCAGTAATGTGAAGCTTTTATAACATTGATTTATTGTATTGAAAGTAAATGCAAAACTGGAACTTAGAGAACAAGACCTTATACTAAATATTTATAGTTTGAAAATAAATCTTCTTATTAGTTTTCCTGTTTGAAACATTAATTATATTGGGGGAAGATGAATTAGTTTTCATTCCTTATATATCACCAACTTCAGAAGACATAAAATCTTTATTTACCAATTTATTTAAGTATCTCTGAGAATCCTTCTATCTTGGCACTAGAATGTATAAGCATTTGAATGTAAGATTAGAGAGATATTTATGCGGTTCTCTACATATAACAGGAGGTATGTGTGTTAGAGAAAAGAAGGCTAGAGACAAGGCCTTGAGAGCTGCCTTCTAGTTTCAAATCTGCCATTATATCTGTGGTATAAATAGAGTAATTTTATTCTACTCATTTAGAAAACAGTGATCATATCTGCCTGCCCCACCTCAAAGGTCTTAGTGGTGAACAAATAAAATAACACCTGTGAAGATATTTTGTAAACTAACATTATATCTGTTTGGGTACCGTTATTTTGTTAAGTTTTTGGCACTATGCAGTCCAGCCCATTTGATTGATTATGGGATCATAAATTTCCAGGTAGGTACCTATTGAGAAAGCCTCCAGTGAAAGAGACAGTCTCATCCTTTTCTTTGATATGATAAGATTAAGACTTGGGAGAAAGCTTAGAAAATAAACTTAAGAAGTCATAGCCTCAAAACATACACATTAAAAAGAAAAAAGACTGCTACTTGAGAGTTGGTTCAGTAGGTTAGGGGGGATGGCTATATGAGTCAGTTAATCAAATCATGCACACACTAGGTTGTAGTAATTCTCTGTTACCCCGAATAGGCCTAATGACTATTTAGCTAAAGGGAGAAAGTAAATTCAATGAGATATGATCAAGGCTATGAGATTCTGCACACCTTTGAAAGAAAGTGGGAACAAAGCCCAGATTATCTTTTAGTCTACAGAGATGTAAGTGAAAAAAATGAATGCCAAAGACCAAGTGATGAGGAAATGAAGGAGGAATCATTTCCCCATTTATTTTCCCCTGTCTGTCCTGAAATAAATTATATTCCACAAAGGAATATTCTCTTTTATAGTTAATATATGAAAGTTTCTATTATTTTTAAATGTAGACCTTAAAAATATTTTTATTAAAATAGTATACCTCATTAGATTGAAAAAATGCTACCTAAATCAAATTATTCATACAAGTGTACGAAGATTTTTCTATAATCATTAAAACCTTTCCCTGTATTTATGTGTTTAATAAATCTGATAAAATAACTGGATTTCCATAAAATTGTCATCTTGCAACTCTGTTATATTTTCCACGGTACTCAATGTGCCAGATTCCATTGTAAACACTTCCAAATAGTGAATATAAATTCAGAGTGACAGTAAACATTTTGGGCATTTGTTAAGCCAGGAAAATTGTCTCTTGGCAGGTGCTACTTAACTGTGATTGGTTCGAGACAGTAATACTTCACAGAAAAATCTTGTAAAATTGAGCTACAGTGTTGGAGGAAGACGGCTCTGTAAACAAATGTTAGCCCTACAACCCAGTACGGTATTTACTGTGCTGTGGCATGTGTGTCTTACTTTAACATAGGTAATATTTGTAAGAATTTTTGGCTTAATAGTATTTCATTATTTTTATCTCTTAAAGTATAATCCAAGTTTAGTTAATTTTTTGGTACCAATTTACTCTTTTCTTACTATTCTCTTCCTAGTATTTTACAACATCCTGCCATACTATGTTAATGGGTAACATGGACAAGTAACTCAGAAGAGAAAGAACCCCACCATTTCCCTTTGACATGGGATTCATAGAAGTGAGCATTTGTAATTGGGTGGCTACTGTAGCTGAACCTCTTATGGTAGAGAGTGAGGAGAAAGCAAAGAAAGATACAAGTGCTCTCCTTTCTAAATTTACAGTGGCAATGGATAAAGAACTACCCCCCTCCCAGTAGTTAGGAGGCTGAGAAAGGAGGTTGGCAGGCTCAAGGGAAGCCTCAGCAACTGACTCTGTTTCAAAAAATAAAAAAGGGCTTGGGGTGCAGCTTGGAGATAGAATGCCCCTGGGTTCAATCCCCAGTAAGAACAATAAATAAATGAATAATTAATTTACTAATTAAATTAATAATTATTGATAAATAATACATTAGTTGTTATTGATAAAGAATGATTAATAATAATTAAATCAATTTATAAAATCTACTCCTGACTACAGTGATAATAACATTTTTAAAGACTACATATTTGTAATTTGTGGGTCATCCTTTTACATTTCATATAATGTCTTATTAAAGCAAGAATATATTTTAATCCAGTTCTATATTCTTTTTGAGTGCTCTTAATGCTCTATAATACTCATTGGCTCTTGTCTGATGCTCCCGCATTTTATTTTCTGGTGCTTTGATGTGCTTTATGCCAGGAGAAGCTTAATCTTACGTAGACCCATCAGTCAACTGCCAGGATGTGTTAGCCGCCTTTGTTCACTGACTCAGGATCCAAAAACTTGGAGAGATATGCATTTCATATTTACAATGTAGACCAAAATTTCAAAGTATTTAAACTTTCTCATGAATAATATATCTGGTCACCCTAAACCAAGAATATGTAAACAGCTGTTTCAATGGTCTTGTTCTCTTCCTTGCTTTCTTTGGTTCCTTGATTTGCCTCCACTATTAAACTGAATCCATCCAGCTTGCTAAGGAGTATATCCCACTGATTAAAAAGGGCTCTCATACTCAGGCACTAATGCTCAAATAGATCAAAACACATTATATTTTTGGATACGGTATGGATAGGGAATTCGCATCTAAGACCACCTGTGATATTAACACTGGGATAGTATTTACAATATATTGAAAGTAGGCCTGATGACATCTGATTCCAAGAAACCAGATGCCTAAGGATGCATCGATTCTCATTTGGGGAAAAAAAAAGTCATCACAAAGCTTCATCCTTCTAACTTCTCCATGATTTTTTTAAAAGTATATTTTGGCAGTGTAACAGAATTACACCGAACCCCTCAGCTCTCTCAACCATAAAACAAAATGGCTTCTTAGATATCAATGTAGATGTCACTATTCCTATAGCCCCAAACCAAAATATTTAAATGCATAATCATATAGCTAATTAATAAGAATATATTTTCAACAATTTCTGTGTTTTTAAAAATTAACTTGAAGTTTTACTCTAAAATAGAATTGAAATATGATTGCATGGAATAATAGGCCAACCAGACCCCAATAAGTAATAATTCAATAGTTATAAATGTACATGCCCAATGTTTAGATTTAGAGAGTTATACTTTTAGAAGGTTCAATCCTCAACCCACTCCCACCCCTCACCACACCTCCATGTATGTGTCAGTAGTGTGAATCTAGATTAATGAAATTCAGTTAACTTCTAGATCCCAATTGTGTTTTCCTGAAAATGCACAAAACCCATTTCATGTAAAAAGAGTCATTCTAATTTAGTTTGAAAACAAGGGATCAATTTGTATTTTTACCTCTACCAGTATATTTTCACCAATGGGTCATGTTTAGTTGAAGATTATTAATAGAAATTTGTCATTTAAAGTAAAAGCCACTGACCTTAATGGTAAGAGAGGCAAACAAATCAAACCTGAATCCACTGTAGTATAAACCGATTGTAGAAATTGGTTCGACTGTCTCCGTGATCATCAATACTGGCAGGCGGAGAGGCATGAAGGAGTAGAACAGCTTGGGATGTAGGAGAACTGATTTAGTTAGTTGGCATTTAATTTTTTCCCCTTCGAATGTCTCAGTATCTTTTTAACACAGCAATTTGTAATCTTAGTTTAAACACTTTCAATTTTGAATCTCTAATTATAGTTTATATAATTCATGTTTTCCAAAGAATGCTGTTTCTTTCTACATAGAAACATTTGCGTATTTCTTTCAGATGTTTAAATATTTTAGCATTGGTAATAGAAAAAAAAATCCTTATAATAGCTTTATAATAGCCTTGTTGAAGGGAATGGAAACTACATATTAGAAGTTAAAAAATACCTAATTTTGAAATTCGACTGCATCACTTTTAGCATATTTTTGCAAATGCAAAATGTATGTTTAGGCAAAAGTGCATAATGTTTGTGGGCAGAAAAGCAACAATAATCACAGTTGCATTGTATTAAGTTCAGAAATCATGGTGGTTATGGATATTTGACAACCTGAAGATTGCCTATTGCTTAAATTTCATTTTACACTTTTCGTGAAGGAAAGCTCCTAATCTATTCTTTGACACTTTGCTAGGAGAGATTTTATCCTTCGGTATCAATTTATTTCACATTTTTCCCTTTTCACTCTTTGCCGTAGAGTCACTGGGCCTTCAAGAGAAATGGAGGACCTCCTGGAAATCACAAGAGTGACAGCTGACAGTGGAGGTAAAAATATATATCCCGTAATTCATGGGTTGACCAAAGATAGGACTCTTGTCCTTTCGAAGGAAATATGGTTTATTTATAAGATTATCTGTCAAGTGGTAAAGTTATCAAATTTTACTTTCTATTGCAGTTTTCTTGGATAAGTCATCCCAAACTGTTAGTAGACTGATTTATAAGATGCCTGAGCAAATAGAAGGTAAGGTGGGTCATACAAACCATTTGGATGTTTCAAAGAAAAGAAATAGGTTAACTAAATTCTTCAAGGACATCCTACTCTTGATTGTATGTAGTGATAAGAGCTAATTAATCCACTGATAGTACTTATGCTGTCTTTAATTTCATTGATATTATTTTCAATGTTATCATAACCAATAACCATTTTTTGCTGTCTTATCACTATAAAGCATGTCTACATTTGTCCAAACACCATGTGCACATGGAGATTGACACATGAATAAAGTATATGAAGCCCTGGCACTGAAAAGATAAACACACAATCCCTACTTTCAAGAGCCATGGATCTAGGTTTACTTTCTGTGTCTTTATAAGTAGTGTAATCCACAAATCAAATTCAGCATAATCTTAGAAACAGCCTGGAATGGTAGGTAGTTCCGGACATGGATTCTGGCATCAGATTATCTCAGTTTGAATTCCATCTCTCTGGCTCTTTCTGAGGGTCTTTTTTTTTTTTTGAGGTACTGGGGATTGAACCCAGGGGCATTCTAACTCCGAACTACACCCCTGACCCTATTTTTTATACTTTATTTTGAAACCAGGTCTCACGAAGTTGTGGAGGGCCTCACTAAGTAGAGAGAGAGAGAGAGAGAGAGAGAGAGAGAGAGAGAGAGAGACAGGGAGAGAGAAAGAGAGAGAGAGAGAGAGAGAGAGCTGAAGCTGGCCGCGAACCCGGATCCTCCGGTCTCCACCTCCCAAAGTACTGGGATTACAAGTGTGCGCCACCACGCCCGGCCTTTCTGAGGGTCTTTGGACAACTTAATTAAGCTTTTGGTGACTCAGTTTCTTTATCTGCAAAACAGGCATTGTAATAATGCTTACTTCATGGGACTATTACGAAGAGTAAATGAGTTAATATTTGTAGCACACACAGTGCCTCACACATAGTAAGTACTACATGAGTGTTAAATAAAGAAAAGATGCTCAATGGACATTTTAAAATAGGATCATGATTTTCAGTAGATGGAGAGATCACTTGGAGATGGTTTCAATGACATATGGTACATAGAGAAGACAAAACGAGTAAGACTTTGAAGGTAGAAGACAAGTGGAAGGATAGAGGAGGACTTTTTAGGTTGACAGGGTGAAATATGTCTCCCTACCAGTGCAGGCTTGGTCCTAAGGCAAATGGGTTTTTAGAAGCACCATGCCAGGAAGGAGTAGATGCTGGGATCAAAGCTGAACAAACTGGCCCAGGCACAGGACTTCCTTCTGAGTGGAATAATTACCAAACTCAACTGACTAAGGGGTGGAGCCTGACGAACATGGACACATTCAGAGTTGGACTGTGATGTCCAAGGGGAAAAGTTGCTGGCATTTCCAGGCAGTTGTGATGGTCGCTGATCACAGATGTCCGCTTTTTGTTTCAGAATGATCAATCCACTTTGGAACAAGACCAGCTGTTTGCCACTCACCCTCTGCTGAGTTACCAATGAGCCATGAAGCTGGCACCCACCAATGGACAAACCGGGCACACCAGCCCCCATTATGGCAAGGGTTTTGCTCCCTCTCTCTCACTCTGTTTCCCCGAATAACTTTATCTCCCGGCTCATTTCCTGGTATCTAATTAGCTCCCAGATGCCTCCATTTTGTTCGCAGTTTTTGGCCCCACTTATCACCCCTTTCCCTTCTCTCTTCGTGGTCTTTCTGGCAGAACTTGTATTTATTCATTCAAGGTAACAGCTCTGCCTGGTTGAGCTTTCGTCTGTAGATTCCCACCACATAGGCTTGTCTCATTGCCTCTCAGATGGAGTCCAAACCCAGCAGCTGCGGGTAAGGCAACTGGGGCCCAGGAGCTCAGCCTATCTTGGATGGAAGCTGATAAGAGTCAGGCAGTGCCCCAGCCAAGAACGCTGAGCTCAGAGCAGAACTATAGTACTAACAAGGAAGCAGAATTCAACTGAAATGACGTAGAAGCCCTGTCATTTGATCATCAGTGCACAGGACTCAGGAAGGTTACAAATTTGGAATCCTGAAATAGATGTTCATTTTACATGAGGAAGAATTAAATTCCCAAACCATTTCCAACATCCACATTATATAAAGGATTGTGTGTAATTAGTTCTGGCACTAGGAATGACTGATACCCCCAGACTGAGGCATTTTTCTATACAACTCAAAAGGCCTGGGAGTAGCAGAGGCTATGGAAGGATTATAAACAAAAGTGTGGCGGCATATTTATTTCCATGTGCTTCTGAGAAATAAACAGAGAGTAACAGCACAGGGAAGAGTTGACAAGCACTAGGAGGTAAGTTTAGGGCCAGAAATAGCAGGATTTTCATGCCAGGAAGAGGATTTGAATTTCTCTTTGGGCAGGGGAATGGCTGAATACTTTGAACATTGATGTGTGTGAAGAGTAGCTGGCAGTTGTCTCTGAGCTGAAATACAGCAAAAGAGGAAGAGGTGCATCCAATTAGGATAGCCTGTACTCACAGAGACGACACTCTGAGTGTTAGCTTTTGGGTGTCTGACTTTTAGTAGGTGCTTGATAAATATTTATGTAATGAAAGGAAATAATTAAGTATAGGCTTCTTGAGTTAGTAGACACATTTAACTAATCTAACAATTTACATATTGAATGAATTGACTTGACAGCTTTTTTGGATAGTTACTGTCAGATGGGAAATTCAGTATGTATTGAAGCAGCACATTCCGTTGGTGTGGTAGCATTTTTCTAATACTAAGAGCAAATGATCAGGAGTAAATTGTCCTGTCAAAGGAGTTTTGAGTGTCTTCTGTCCTTTGCATGTAATGACCACACATCAGTCGTAGGCTTCTGGAGTCATACAAAATCCCCAACATGCTGCAGAGAGGTTTTCTTGACCCCATGAGCTATGCTCTTGCTATGCACACCATTAGCACCTGTAGCGGGGGAGTACTCACTGTACCAACACTCAGTTATCAAAATCTATATGGAGGGTATCACTGCTGAATTCCCAGTGCTTAGTGCAGTCCTAGCTCAGAGGAGGTGTTCTTTAAATATTCATCCACTGCACAATTTTCTGTTGATCTTTAACAGTGTAAAAGGTGCTATTCTTGGCACTGATGTTACACCAACAAAATGAAACAGACAGACATGCCTCTCTTTGTGAAGTTCCATTGGCAGGTGTGGGTGGGGAGAGGAAGGAGACAGACAACACACATAGAAACAAACAATATAAAATACATCAGTGGCCACAAACACAACACCAAAAATAACACTAGGTAAGGGGACAGGGTTGGGGAATGCATGATACTTTAGATGTAGTGTTTAAGGAGGACTCTTCATGGAATAGTCTTTGAGCAGAGTGGCATGAAACTAAGGAAGAAGACAAGAACAACTCCCTGGATATCTGGTGAAGAAATTTCAGAAGAGAGTGAGCAATAGTTGAACTAAGTCGAATTCTCTGTTCTTCAGGAGACCATGCTATCTATTAGGGATCCCAACATGTTGGAATTTTCCAAAACAATTGACAAAGAGAGTGTGAGAAGTAGGTTTGTTGTTTGCCTAATATAATTTTTTTTTTTGTTGAAATTGTCATAGGAATGAACACGCATGGGAGTTGGCCTTTGAGTCGATCTGTAGCCCAAAGCTTACATGCTTTTGGAAGCCTCCTATAAGAAGACATATGCACAAGTATTTTATTCTTATCAATTTTACAAAATTTTTACAAAACATATGACCAATGAGCACATTGCTGATTCCTCGAGCAGTGGGAGACCTGAAAACTTCAGCTTCATTTGCTTCATGGCTCACCCGCCTCTGGACGCACTATGCATTTGAGAGGAAAAGAAATCATTACTCTTTCTATTGTCTCTTCTGTTTATGACCTAATAAAGAAATGGCAGTTTGGGGTTAACATACTGGTTTTTCTAGGCAAGTACCTAATTAATAATTGTACAATTCTATTCCAGTGTAAGGAAACCAGGCCGTTTTGGTGATGAGGATAAAGCACTTGGGTGAGATTCAAGAGTTCTAATTTTAGTTCTGTCATTTGCTAGCTATGGGAACAAAGGACGAGCCAACCAACCAATCTGCCACTCTCTCCCCTTTTTATTTGAAAGGGTTGTCTTAGAGCAGTGCTTCCTGGCCAGCTCTATGATATTAACCACATTTGCACACCTCTCAGGCTATGCTATACTTCATATGTTCATAAAATCATTCACAATTTTTACTTAAATCTATTTAAAGTATAGATGTATGCTTTATATACTATGTATTGATGTATCTTTAATGCAGCATATCATTTTTGATTTTGAAAATAATTATTGATACTCAAAATCTGGCGAATAAGTTTCATAAAAAACTTAACAATATTATTAAACTCTGGCTACATTTGTAGTTTGAAGAAAACTTTGAAATCCAGAAATTTTATGTATAGATAATAAAGAGAGATTATCAAGTTTCGAGCTCTTGGTAAAGTCATATCTAAGCATTTTTAATGATATAGTTAATTAATTCACAGAGAATAACAAAATAATATTGGTAAATAAATATACCACTTTGCTATTTGAGGTAATTTAATGCCATGTTTGTGTACCACTTAAAATTATTTTGAATTTTTGGGTACAACTAGGGCTAAATGTCCACAGTCTGGAAAAGTCTAGATTATGGAATCTAATTTTGCGGTACCCGGGATTGAACCCAGGGGCGTTCTACCTCCATGATACACCCCCGGCCCTATTTTTTTATACTTTATTTTGAAACTGGGTCTCATGAAGTTGCGGAGGGGCTCCCTAGGTAGAGAGAGAGAGAGAGAGAAGAGAGAGAGAGAGAGAGACAGGGAGAAAGAGGGAGGGAGGGAGGGAGAGAGAGAGAGAGAGAGAGAGAGAGAGAGAGAGCTGAGGCTGGCCGCGAACCCGGATCCTCCGGTCTCTGCCTCCCAAAGTACTGGGATTACAAGCGTGCGCCACCACGCCCGGCTTGCTGCTTGTTTTTGCAAATAAAGTTTTATTGAAACACAGACACGCTCTTTTGTTTATGTATTGTCTATGATTGCTTTCACACTATTATGCAGAATAGTTCTGAAGGAAATGATAAGGTTTGCTAAAATATTTACTATCAGGTGTTTTACAAAAGAAGTGTGCCAAATTCTGAATTATTGAAGAGTGTGATTTCCTTAAGCTTTGTGATTTTTGTGGTCTTTGAAGCTTCTGCTGCTAATACTAGCAGATCCTCAATCAATTAAGAAAAAACATGAGCTGGGATGTAGCTCAGTGGAAGAAAAGCTTGCCTAGTATATGTGAGGCACTGGGTTCAATCCCAACAGTGAAAAAAAAAAAGTCCACACTTAGATGTCTCTAACGGACATCTTACAAAATATGTGTAATAAAAATGCCTGTTTTCCATAGCCAAACTTTCACTTTTTATTTTATTGGCGCATTATAATTACACATAATAGTGGTGCTCATTGTCATGATTTTGAACATGCACAGAGCATCAGTTGGTCTATTGCATTTCCCCTGTAACTCCCCTCACTCCTGCCCCTCCTTGCTCACCTGAACCCCTTCCTTTAGGGTCTATTGGTTTCCTATTTTCATGAGGTTGTTTTTCTTTACCTTTTTTTCTCTCTAGCCACCACATAGGAAAGAGAACATATAACCCTTGACTTTATGAGTCTGGCTGCTTTCTCGCAGCATTATGTTCTCCAGTTCCATCCATTTTCCTGCAAATGCCATAATTCCATTCTTCTTTATATGGACAAGCTTTTCTATCTGCACTTGATGTTATCTCCATCATTTCCATTGCTAAGATGAAAGCCTTGGAGCCATCCTTCAATCTTTTTTTCTTTCTTACCCCCACATTCAGTCCATTGGGAAACTCCTAGCTGTACCTTGCAAGTAGATCCAGAGTCTGAGTGCTCCTCACTCAGTCCAATGCTTGATCAGTCACTTCATTAAAACCACCATGTCTCCATTGGATTACCACCAACGCCTACTGTTTTCCCATGGCTCTCCATAATCCAATTTAAACGTAACACCCAGCCAAACCATTTCGCATTTCCCTTCGGAACTTTCCACTCGATTGAGAGTCAATCCAAAGTCCTTATAGCGGGGTACAGGGCTCAGCGTGATGTTGTGGCTATCACTTCTGCTGCATCTTCTGCTGGTCTGCCCTCAGTCAGCCTGCCCAGCCATACTGGCTTCTCACTGTCCCCAACACATCAGTCACACCCCCTCCTGGCTCTCTCTTCCACCCGGCCTGCTCCTCTCCCTATGTACTTTCCACTCATTTTGTTAGCTCCTTCAGGTCTTTGCTTAAATATTACCTTATTTTTGAAGCCAAATTCTTTACTCCAGTACTCTGGATCTTTGTTGCTTGCATTTCTGCTTTTATTTTTTGAATACTTTTTATAAATAATAGTATTTATTTATGGTTATTGTGTCATAGTCTGTTTTTCAGTAGAATGAAATCTCCCTAAACTCAGGGCTTTTTGTTTTATTTACTTATGTCTCCCAAGCATCTAGGGAAATGCCTTGAATATGATATAACATTGATGTACCTTGTTATTTGAATAAATGAATGAAGCTAAAGACTTTAACATATAATTTTCGAGTAATTTCTCAAATGCATTAACCAACATTTTTTTCAACATTTATTCAGGTTCCCAAAATTTTGAAATGAAATAGATGAGCAAATGCAAAGTTTTCTTAAGGGTGGAAAGGAAAATTAAACTTCATATATATATATATGATTCAATACTTCATTTATTAAATATAAACTTAACATTTATTTCCAAAGTGTTAATATTTCTTTAAATAATTCTCTCATTTTTATCATTTCTTAAATGTATTTGTAACTAGTAATGGTTAGTTCAGTCATTCATATTTGGCTGAGCCCCCCCCCAAGTTTGATACTGGAGATTGAACCCAGAGACATTCTTTCTCTGAGCTACACCCCCTGCCATATTTTATAATGGGATCTTGCTAAGTTGCTGAGGCTGGTCTCAATCCTGCAATCCTCCTTTCTCAGCCTCCTAAGTACTGGGATTATAGGCATATGCTACCATGCCTGGCTTGAGTATCTATTTCTATAATTAACAAAACCTCCTATAATCTTAAGCTTGTCTCAGATTTTCTTTACATCCTGTCCTTAAAAGAAACTGGCAATTCCTCTGAGAAAATGGTCTCCCCAGTGTCCATCTCCAATGGAAGTAGCACTTTCTTGTGTATTTCACTTCCTTACAGCTAAGAAACAGGAGGTGTATCTTCTTAGCTCCCCATTGCTATGTTTAGATCACCTCTTCTTTCTTGTACCATTGATACTTCTGCCTTCTGGGTGTACCATCCTATCCTTTATTCATTGTGGGCACCTTCAAACTTTCTAGAGATTCCTCATTATTCCTTGAAGAGCATAGGATCTGATTCCTAACTTTTTATTTCAACCCAAAGATTGTCATCATAATTTGTTGGCTTTGAAATCCCAGTTTACCACTACTTTAAGTCCCAGGCTCCAAATTCATGACTTCTTCCTTTCTCATGGCATTTACTTAATTTCATTTCTGCCACCATCTCCATATTCTCAACCCTGACCTTCAAAACCCCCAATGCAAGCATCACAGTCTCTGATCACAGTCTTCTCCCCACAATCCTCCTTGCTCAATAATCTTAGTATGGTTTACCAATAACATTCTGATGTCGACTCCAGTGACCTTACAAACTTTTCATTATTCTGTAGTCATAGTTTGTTCTCCCTTCTTGTTTAGTATAGCTTATGTTTCAGAATGTATCTGTCAGAGGCCAGCTGTGATTGCAGAGGAAGTTTCAATGATGAGATCCCCAGAGAGAAGAAAGCACATGGAGTCGCCATCAGGAGAACAACAGCTTTATTCTACAGAGCTGTTCCTTATATAGGGTTCTAGGCAAAATGGCATAGGTCCATGCCAGCAAGGACATGCGCAGGTGTGTTGTGTTTTGCCCAGTCATGATTATATAACAATTGTACATCTGTGTCTGTGCAGGATGAACAGGGTCATGTACTTACCACTGTCCTGTACTTCCTCTGGGCCCCACACTCCACCTCCTACAGGGTGGCAGTGCAGGACTTGACCCAGACAGCATTGCATTGAGCCCAAAGACCACAACAGAAATAGAGGGTGCAACAGGTAACTATTAATCCTCCAGCCACACAGGCAAAGATAGTTAATACCCATCTCCAGGAGGAGCCCAGTGAGTTCTAAGTGGGTCCTCCTGCAAGGCCTGAATAGCCTGTACCACAGGATAAGCAAAACCTAAGCCCATAGCTGTATCTACAGCTGACAGGATGTGTAAGAATCCTTAGTCTGCTGGCAGTGGTTCAGTATAGTCAATCTGCCATTCCTGTAAAGGTTGAGTACCTTGGGGAACCTGTCCTGGGTTTGTAGGAACCCTACATTGCTGTGGGTGGTATTCTTCACACCAAGAACACTATTGTATAGCATCTTGTGTTTGAGCGCAGTGTTATTAGTTGGCATTTTCACAGCAATAATCTAAAAGATCTGACCATATAACGTAGAGGAAGGAAGATTTATTTGTTCACAGTTTTCCTTGGAGATACTGGGATTCAGTCCATGTGAGGCCAGGGACCATGGATCTCAGGGCATGGTAGTGGCACAAAGCAGAGAGGGGACAAGTGCAAGGTTTTGCTGTCACATCATGGAGGCCAGAAGCAAGAAAGAATAGAAGGGGATGAGGAACCATATATAATTCCCAAGGCCACAGGCCCAGGGACCCACCTTCTCCAGCCATGCCCTACCAGCTCAGGCAACCACCTAAGATTACAACTCTCATGACTTAACTATATCAACCTTGAATATTAGTAAATGAGCTCTTTAGGGGACATTTTATATCCAACTATAACATGTGGGTAAGAAGCAACTCCCACTGCTGGGCTATGAGCCCCATGGTGCAGGTGCCTACATGGTAACCATGATGCTACCGACAAGGGCTCCAGGGGTAATTAGAGAGCCAGAGCTTTGGCTAAAGTGTTGGCAGCATCATTGCTAGGGGCCCGCCAAGGACTATACCCTGGAACATGATATATAGTAGCTCCTTCCTGGAGGCCCCATTTTTACAGATCCTTCCATATATCCTTGCCCCACAACAGGCAGTGCCCAATCAACAAGTCTTATGCCACCCATCAGGGCAGTCACAAGGTTAGCCCTTGGTAGACTGACCAGATGTCTGTATAGACATGCTATGGCCCAGTGTCCTTTATGAGGGCTAACCAAACCACTCAGAGTGTGGCCCATTGGCTGGAGCATCTGGCCCTGGTCTCATACCAAAAGGTTTCTGTGGCAGGCTATAAGGCCACAGCTGCTTACATGGGCAGCTGGCCATGACAGGGGCCATTAGTATACCACACTTTTGCAGGTATTGGGCTTTTCCTTCTTCATAGGGATTTGGGTAATTCCCACTTCTGCAGATTCTAAGGGAAATGTACTGGCCCCACAGGCTTCCACAGGTATGGGGGCTTTTCCTTCTTCATAGAGACTTAGGGCACTTCCCACTTCCATGGGTTCCAAGGGAGCTGTTGCTTGGAAATGTACCACCCTCAGCAGAGTAGGCAGCTATTCAGACAAAGGGCTATGAGAAAACCATGCTTCTTGCTCTAAATACACACCCCACTTGGTCAGAGTGGGCGTTTCTGCTACCCCTGTCTGGGGGCACAAGTCCAAGACCACAGCCAGCCTTTAATAGGATGAGTGGTCTGCATCATCATTGACCTAGTAACTGTAATGGATTTACAAGCTAAGAGGGCAGTATATACAGTTGCTGTTTTTCAATGACAGAGTAGTATGCCTCTGCCCCTTTTCATAGCCATGACCAAAACCCAATCGGGGTATTCCTGGTGCCTTGTTTTTGCCATAACCCCAAAATATCCAAATATGTCTATAACTGTTCTGACCATTCCTGGTCGAGGACAGACTTGTACCTTGTTTATCACTGCATCGGGTGTCTCCTTTCTCTTACTCAACCAGAAAACTCCCAGGAAATTGACAGATTACTCAGGTCCCTGTACCTTGTCCTCATTGACAGCCCACCTCCATTCCTGGAGAGCAGCTCAGGGGCTGCATGCAGCTGCTTCTAACTCTTTAAGGGAACCAGAGGTTAGCATAATATCATAGGTATAATGGAACAGCTGTACAGCCTCAGGCTTCTGCCAGGAGGCTAAATCCTGTCCCGCCAGACTGTGACACAAAGTTAGACTATGTAGGTATTCTTGGGGCAATACCCAAAAATTCCATTGCCACTTCTCCCAGGTAAAAGCAAATTGTTCTTGGCATCGGGGGTAATGTCCATGGAGAAAAAAGACATTTGCCAAGTCTACAACATAAAGGAACTATTCCAGTTCATGTGACAGATGATCCATCAGTTCTGAAATGTTTGGTACCACTGCATGTAAGGGCAGTGTCAACTGTTATGCACCAGGAACCATCAGGTTTTTGTACTGGCCATGTGGGAGTATTGAATGGGCTCTGAGTAGGGAAGATTACACTTGTCTCAGTATCATCTGTCCAATTTCCTTATGCCCTCCTAATAACATGTACTGCGATACATTCACAATCCTCATGGTATGGAGGAGTTGTAAGAGAGCATGATGGGTGAGTCCTCTAGTGATGGTCTTTACTACACACACCATAGCCGGAATTTTCCAATAGTTGTCTGCACAATCAATCCCTGCAATATGTCTACACTGCAGGATGTACTGAGCTTTGGTTTAGGCAAAGCTGCTGCAAGAGCGCCAAAAGTACTTTATCCGGCTGGCATTTTATTTTCTCCTCTGCCAGTCCAGCCCTCACATCATTGCTGCTGCCTGGGGACACATGGCCCCGTTGAGACTCCCATGATCAAACTTGCATGGTCTACCCATGCCGGTCCTCCTCAGATTGATTGGCCTCCATGTCCCTGGAGTCCATGCCTCTACTGCTGTAGCTGGGACGAGGTCCAAGCCCTGTGCTGGCTGGTGCTGCTGGTGGCGGGGCTGGTGGTGACTACACTGATAGGACAGGTGGAGCCAAAACTCTGCTTGCCTCGCTGCCCTCAGGACACCACTGCTCCACTACGTCCAGCAGCTGCCGGGCTCACTCATTTTGGGACAGCTGCAGAGGTGGCCTTCTGCAGAGCCATAGTCCCACCTTTCTATGGTACATATCAGTAGCCTCTCAGACTCCTTTAATTTCCCTGGGGGTTGAAGTCCCTTTAAGCTGCCTGGTTGGATGTGACACTTCTTCCCAGAAGCAGGTCTGGGAGGATATTTCTGGTACTACCATGCACAGGGCTAAGGAGTACAGTGACTGCTGGCATTGGGTTAGCAGGCTCCACTTGCATTGGCCACCTCTTCTACCTGCCATGACCCTCTCCAGTGGTGCCAGGAGTGGGGGGGTCCCGATTTCTTCTGGCTGGGGGCATACGTCATTCCAATCTTTCAGCAGGGCCCATGCCATCAGATAGGCTGTTACCAGAAACACAGGGAGGCTAGGGGCACATCTCCTTTACCCTGGGTTGCTCCTTCCGAGGCTGCTCCAGAGGATTACTGGGGGTACTCACTTAATCCTGCTGGCTACGCCAAGTGTCAGAGGCCAGTTGTGACTGCAGGGGAAGTTTCAGTGGTGAGATTCCCAGAGAGAAGAAAGCATGTGGAGTCACCATCAGGAGAACAACAGCAGCTTTATTCTACAGATCTTTTCCTTATACAGGGTTCTGGGCAAAATGGCGTAGGTCCATGCCAGTGTGGATGTGCACAGGCATGTTGTGATTTGCCCAGTCATGCTTGCATAACTAAGTGCACATCTGTGGCTGCACAGGATGAGCAGGGTGTCCTTATCACCGGCCTGTACTTTCTCTGGGCCCCACAGAATCATTGTAATTAGTCCCTTCTTTTTTGCTTTCATTTTTGAATCCATGGTCCATTATTCTATCATTCTCTTAAAACACACAGTATCATCTCTTTCTCTGTCCTATGGAAGGTACCAATCATGAATGATCTCAACCACTCACCTTTTCCGTGCCTGCATCCCAGCAGCTGAATGACACCTAGAGGGAAATTACATCACCAAACCCTCAGGCTTCACTTTAAATGAGTTGTCCCAAACCTCAATTATGTCTGAATCCTTGTGAATCCTTGTTAATAAATTTTCATACTCTCCCAGATGACTATTATGTTGTTTCATTTGTCAGTCACTAATTACCTATTTGATTCCTTTCCCTCTATCCTCAGCAGTAACAGCTCCATGGTTTTGTTTAAGGAAGCCAAACACCCATGTCTTGTCAAACACCCATATTTCCCAGTCACTCATCCTACATTCGGTGATCATGTGGCTGTTTGAACAAACATCAAGCATGTGGAAATCTGGGCACTTCCAGACATGTTTTTCATTCCCAAAGCATATATATACTCCTTTTCATCATTGTTGTGCCCTTTTTAGTGATACTGAGATAAAGACATGATGGTTGAAACTGAAGCAGCCATCTGGGAACCATAGAAGAAATCCAAGATAGTGTGAGGGTACTTAAACCTTCAGGATTTTGAGCGGTCGAATCAGAACCAGCAACTTCCAACTTTGGGACTTTTCTGAAATTTGTTTAAGTCAGTGTTTAATCTTGAGGATTCATAGCCCCAAACAACTTCTAACTGATACTTTTCTCTCCTATCCTTAAATTTCATACCTCACTCATCCTCTGTACTCTTCAAACTAATCATCTACCAAAAAATATATTTTGTCAGTGGATTTAACTGCCATCACCAAATACAGAGAAATAGCTCTCCATGCATCTTCTCCAGCTGTCCTGCTCTCCTACAGTCAAAGGCCAAATCTTTGTGCATTTCACATCCCCATCTAGGGACTTCAGGCACTCATACCTCCATTCTATCTCTTTATATTACCCTTATCATCTCTGTAAGACACTTTCTATACATAAAACAATCCCACCCCCCTTTGTAGTAGTGAACATTGAATCCATGGGTGCTGTATTACTGAACCACATCCCCTTTTATTATTTTTTTTTTGAGACAGGGTCTTGCTAAGTTGCCCAGGTTGGCCATGAACTTGGATCCTCCTCCTGAGCCTACTCAGTAGCAGGGATTATAGGTGTGTGCCACCATGCACAGCAGAAAACAACCTCTTGAATCTATTATCTTAAAAAGTGAAATAAATATTATACTCCAAAGGCTGCCAATACAGTCCAGTCTCCTGCTGCTTATTGTAGATAAATTCATCAAAACAAAAAAGTTTTCTGTACATATTATATCTATTTATTCCCTTACTTTTTCAATCGACTTAAATTTGGCTTCTAATCCCAAAATTCCAGTGAAATAGTATCAAAATAATCATGAAGCTTCATGTGGCCAAATCCTGTGACCTGATTATTTGTCTTCATTATGTTTAACCTTTGGCAACATTTTCCTTGGTTGATCACTTCCTCACCTTCAAATAGTCCTCCTTTTCAGCTTTAACACACCCTGTTGTCTTAGTTTTGCTCCTCCTTTTCAATTTTAAGACACCCTGCTCTCTTAGTATCTTCATATTTATCTGGCCACTTCATTGTAGTTATGATTGTTGGCTATTTTTTTTAACAATACATCTAAAAGTTTGCATTTTTGTCTGTGCTTTGTTGCTGGTCTTTTGTTTTCTATCTAAACTCTACACCTAGGTGATGCCATCTAGTTCTCCAAATGTCAGTAAGATATATATCCCCCAATTCCAAATTTATGCCTCTGCTCCAAATTTCTCTGTCTAGCTTAAGATAGCTCTTAGTGACATCTCCACATATATGTCTCTTTGGTATGTCAAGTTTTACATTGATGTCTCTTTGGGCTGCTATAAGAAAATACCTTAGACTGGGTCATTTATAAACCATGGAAATTTATTGCATACAGTTCTGGAGAACTGGAAGTCCAAGGTCAAGAAACCAGCATATTTGGTGTCTGGTGAGTCCCCTGCTTCATAGACAGCACCCTCTATGTGTCCTGTATGACACAAAAGGGCAAATGG
>PVJS01010211.1:0-10000 GCA_004027185.1 Glis glis | reverse complement strand
AGAGAGAGAGAGAGAGAGAGAGAGACAAGGAGAGAGAGAGAGAACTGAGGCTGGCTGCGAACCCGGATCCTCCAGTCTCCACCTCTCAAAGTACTGGGATTACGAGCGTGCACCACCACGCCCAGCCAGTCACCTCTTTATCTATAGCTGGTCTTCAGTTGTGCAATGACCTTTTTCACACTCAATATCTTTCAGTCATTTTTGGGTGGTTATGGTTTGGAAGTGCAATGGTAGTCTTCATGTTGTGCATCAGGGAGTAACTCAGCACAGAGATTGGCCCACAGAAGGTATTCAATAATCTTCATTGGATAAATAAACTCCAGAATCTTCCATATACTAGCATAGGACTTTGAGTAAGACGCTGCTGGTACCATACTGTCACCACTACTTCCACCAATAGCAGTGACAGTAGCACAAAAATTAAAACATTAAATATGCTTTCAAAGTCACTTGTGCTGCTCCTATCTTCTCTAGCCTGCCAGCAAGTAATGTTAGAGAAAACAGGGTGCATATTTCTTTACCTTTTGATCATAACCTCCATGATATTTGCCCGAGTCTCTCTGTTAATAGTGACATGCCTCCACTTCTCTTCACCTGTGAAGGCCCTGTCTGAGGATTGATGGATCTGGATGAGAGGGGAGCCAATTAGGTAATGGCCTCCAGCAGGAGTGGACACTATTGAACACTTGCCTTTGAACCTGTGGAGTTGAACCAAAGGGCTCAGCTGTTACATAAATCAGAGAGACAAGAATGAGGTTACACCTGTAGGTTGACTCAACAGCTATATTTCCTCAGCTCAGATAGTAGAGTAATATAATGATAGCTAATACTATACTCAGATTAATTAAGAAATCTTGACTTCAATTATTTAGATAACTCAAGAGAGTAGGGAATTATCTCCAAAATTAAAGTGTTAATTTCAGAAATAGAGACGTTGTCTTAAAGGGGCTCTATCAGGAAATAACTCATGGGAAATCTGTTACTAAAAGCCTTAAAAGTTTAATGGCAAAAGAAGTTATCTTCAGGACCAGGTGTTATAAATTTAAAGACAGGGATCTGCTATCCAGTTTATTAAGTAGATACAAAGAACATGTCATAAACAAATTTGCAGACATCTTTCTCTGAGAAATTGCTTTCTAAATACATGTTCCAGTTTAAAGTTGACTGTGACTTGATGCTTGGTAAAAGGAATGAATGAAAGTCTGTGCCAAACTGGTCCTAATATGTTATGGCCATAAGAGAGATCACCCTCGTGTTCTGACTTGTACAAAGGTGTGTGCTGAAACCAGAGCTGTGCTGTGCACGGAGCATCTTACTCTTCTCAAGGGTATGCATGTGTATTACTAGACGTCTCACAGTCTAATTATTGTCTTCATTTTGTCTTGAGAAATTCTAAAAAACTAAAATAAATGCAATAATCTTATAATTATTGTGAGAAATAATTGAATGCGAGAAGTCAAGTTTTTATTATTCTATTTCTTTCTTAGCATTTAAATACAGTGAAACTAACTTGCTGCTAATCCTCAGGGTCTAGGAGAGATTTTGCAAAAGTAACAACTACCTAACAAGTTAGCTATGCCATGATTTCATTATTTATTCTTTCTAGGATGGATAAATGTGGCCTTTGGAAACATAATTCAATCTTCCAACATTGAGCGATGTTGCTAAGTCTGAAGCAAATGGTATCTTTTGTCCATTCTATTACTTTCTACATTTAAGATGCTCACCCTTATTATGATCACTTGTACTAGAAAGTGAATGGTGATGTATTTAAGTTTTCACAAGAATATGTATAGTTCACATACTCATCACGTGAAGCCTTATTCAGGCCGATCCAATATTGAACATATCGACTCTAAAGTATAAGGTGATATTGAAGGAAGCGAAGCAAGAATATAAAAAGAGCACTTATTTGTGACTAAATTAGTAGAGATTACTTTTTGTGGATAGTGGGTATAATATAGATTAGGTCATGATAATTTACACATGTGAGGTCCTTTGTAGTTTATAAAGTACTTCTATATACATTTTCTTATTTGGCTCCCAGAAACCCTGTTGGGATGGCAAGGCAAGTATTTTTTATTACCTGAAAAGAAAGTGAGGCTCAGAAAGGTGATATGATATCTTCACATGGCTAATAGGTGGCAGAGCTACACTTTGGTGGAACACAGAACCACTTATAAATACCATTACAAACATCCAGCAGTATTGTCTATAAACACTCTTATCAGATTGAGGAACACATTCTTTAAAATGTCTTCAAATTCCACCAAATGACTTGGTAGACAATGCATGTGATAACATGTGTAGTAAATTGTTTCTCTCTAAACTGTACCCTCAAGATCTCTCTCCCTCTATTTAGCTGGATGCATTGTTTCAAAGATGGTGTCCTTTGGCT
Organism: Glis glis; assembly: GCA_004027185.1. Classification (NCBI taxonomy): domain Eukaryota; kingdom Metazoa; phylum Chordata; class Mammalia; order Rodentia; family Gliridae; genus Glis; species Glis glis. Next base: position 7,602 of record PVJS01010211.1, on the reverse strand, counting down.
TCCATCAGGGCTAAGTGACAGCTGCCTGTGCATTAATGCAGCACAAGGACTGTTTTGTATCAGAAGGAGGGACAGATCATTGCTTTTCACCCTTATCCTTTCAGCTGTTTAATTTTACAGCCATCTGAGTCAACCTTTATTCTTTTAGCATGTGCTCTAGAATTTTAAAAGGAGAGAAGGCAGAAAAGTTCAGCACCTCGGTGGACAGCTTTTGTCAAATGTAACTCCTACATTGTTTTACAAGGTTCCTTTGGTTTTGTGGTAAAAGGCAGTGTCTTTCAATGTAAAAGTAACACAAATACATCTGCTTTTGGTTAAGAGTTTTATGTTCCTAATAGAATTCTTAGATTTTGTTTAGAGTCTTATTTTTCTCTCTTGGGAAATAGGAGTATCATATTTCATTCTCTGATATTATTCAATGTGTCACTATTAGTTGTTGGTAAAGTGGTGGGAAAGACATACAGAAATTGTCTTCAGGATTATTTCCATTTTTACTATTTGGTATAATTAGAAGAAACACAGTGTTTTGAATTCTGATGGGGAAAGACAAAAGGATCAGCCCCTTCCATTTGGCAGCTGACCTGGATCTCAAAGCTGGGTCTTGTTATTCTGACTAGACACGAACAATCTTGCAGAATATTAACCTCAGACAAGGTTACTCCAAAATCATGATAAAAGAAGATACAGCAAGGCCACTTCCTAATTCTGCCTAGACAGACAAAAAACAAGGCCACTCACTATGCCACTCACAAAATATGACATGCACTATTATTTGTCCAAAATGCATGACAGCTACTTCTTAACTGAAACTTTATCTTTGTTCTAGTGTCCCTTTCTTATCAATAAGTTTATTGAGATACCTAATCATATATGTTTTCCTGCCTTCTGAGAGTGTGCAATTCAAAGGAAGCCCTGTTTTATTAGACTTTCTCCAAGCCAGCTGACTCAAAACACTGTCCTGAGATACCTCATGGGTCCTAATATGACAAATAATAAACCAGACCTTCTTCCACTGGAGGTATATTCTTGGTGGCCTTTGGTTGCAGGACATTTATGTAATTTTGATCTTTGTTTCAGTCTGTTACTATTTTTGATAGAACAAATTATTTAGGTATTCTGACCCTATCTTTTTCCATATAAAGATATGACTATCTTTTAAGAATATTAAGACTATTGAGAAAAATAATATAAGGTACCTTAATGGTATCATAATACAGAAAATATTCAAATAATATTCATATCATTATATATTATTTGTTCTTTCTCCTTATTTTTTTGATATTCCCATAATTCCATAATAGGAAACCTTCCTTTCACAAGTCGTGTTGGGAATTGGAGTTTTGACAGTGGGTTGGGCAGATTTATGGCCACTGCCTGACTTGGGTTTACTGTCATCATATTCTGAGGAAAAAAAGAAAACTCTGTTGCCCCCAGCAATCACTTATTGTCAGCTCCGTGTTTCAGAGAGTAAGATGAGCCACAAATACACAGAAATGAATCTGACATGTCCCTACTACCCATGACACATACTCATCTCCAATAATTTGCCCAGTATTAGCCATAGCAATAGTTTTCAAACATGTTTCTCATCCAACATATCTGGATGTTATAACAAAGTTTTGTCATAGTGTTAAACCAAATTCCTCATTTGGTAAGATGGATTCACAGACAAAAAAAGGATAATAAATTTTGAGAATAACTCAATTTAAACATAACCTCAAATTATTAAAATAAAAATCTGATCGATGTGAAAAGAAAAATTAAGAACTATGTACTTGTTGAAATTTTTAATATATTCTAAGACACTTATAGATCTAGGAGACAAAATATCAAGGAGACATAAGGATTTGAACACAAGGAATTGTCTTCATCACACTTATGGGTGTGTATACATGCTCATGTGTGCATGTGTGTTCGTACTTGCATATCTGTGTGCATATGTGTATGTATTGCTTCACCCCATAAGCAGAGCAAACTCAGAGTTGTTTTATATATATGTGGAGCATTTATAAAATTTGACCCCACCCCATTCCACAAAATAAGTCTTAAAAATTATCAAAGGATTGGCACTATGGAGACAACCTTCTATGGCCAAAATGCCATAAAATTAAAATAAGCAATAAAATGAAAAATGCAATAAAATTTTAGAAGTGTATAGATTTGGAAGTTTTGCAGATCTCTCTTCAAACCCAAGGGATATTCAGCTTTGTGCTGCTACTATTGAAGTAAAAAACCGGAAACTTTAAGGAGTCAGTGCATGATAATGAATCATCCACTTGTTTTGTCATCCTTTCCAAACCTCCCAGTACCCCCTTGTCTAAAAGATTCTTTAAGAAATAAACAAAAACCAATACAAACCAACCTAAAAGGTAGTAGACCAGAACAAACAAGAATGAATATAACTTTAGTTGAAGGAAATAGACAGGTAGTATTCTTGGGTCAGGCATAGTAAACCTGGGTATTGGCTGGGAAATAGCATGGCATTTGGTTGGGCATAAAGAAAGTGACCAAGTTAAGCAACTTTGTAAAGTTTACACGGGGAGCTTAGACTGGAAGCGATGAAAAAATAAAGAACCACTTTGGTTTATAAATTTTAAAATTGGAGCCGGGCGTGGTGGCACACACTTGTAATCCCAGTACTTGGGAGGCTGAGACCAGAGGATCTGGGTTCACGGCCAGCCTCAGCCACTTAGTGAGGCCTCTGAAACTTAGTGAGACCCTGTTTCAAAATAAAGAATAAAAAATAGGGCTGGGGGTGTAGCTCGGAGGTAGAATGCCCCTGGGTTCAATCCCCAGTATTGCAAAAAAAGAATTAAAATTGGACTCTTGGGAAACTCAAAATCTTGGCGACTGGATATGAGACCTTTTGAGGAGGAGAGGCAGAACTTGGAAGAACATTTGTAAGGTGATAAGTGGATGGACCAAAAATTGCCAGTCAGGCAGTGGTACTTTAACGACAGTGTGTACCATCCTGAGATCCCACGGCTCTGGTTACTGCTTCCAGAGGAGTGCTCTCAAGTCATCCCCAAGAAACGTTTAGGTCTAGGCTACGTGAGTTCATGGGAACAAGAAGTTCACAGACCAGTAGGCAAAGAAAAGTGAAAAAGAAAGGAGCTCAGTAAGAAAAATGGGTGGGGGAGCCATTTTATAATTAATCGAGATAGGAGTTTCACCATGTCCTTTACCTCCACTTCTCACCTTGCCAAAACACACGGGCAGATGGGAACAAATGATAACGCAAGAAAAGGAATTGTTCCTTCCTCCGCATAGGAAAAACAGGGCGAGGCTGAAAGGCATTCTGAATTTCATCCAATCCACCTATCATCCTACACTTTAGACTCTTCCTCGTGGCCCTGGGGTAGAGGGTACCCATGCTGAAATCCAGTGAGGAAAGAAGGGAATTATTAGTTTGCAAGTCCCTCTCTACTTTAGTTTTTCTTTTTTGTATGCTGTTTTCCACAACTTATTCTTTATATTCATATTTGATTGAGAAAACTGTGTAAAGATGAATGGGAAAATGCTATAATTCTCTTCTTGTTTTTTTAAAATTACTGATTTTGGAAAAGGTTAAAACTGACTACTTTTTCTCTAATATTGAATCAATATGGATTTTAATTTGGTTGCTTACCATATATTGAATATATTCAAAGATATTACAAACATAATGATTTAAGAGAAAATTTAGGACACTAGATATGTAGAAAATACTTTTGTTCTCTTAATTCATTCCCTATATATTTTACCATGCCATAGATATTTAAAATACAAACATTATCATTCTGATTCAAGCATGTGTAATAAAATATAGTTCACTGTGACTGAAGGAAATTTAGAGCTCTGGGATTTAATTTCCTTATTTATAGAAAGATAAGCATTTAGAAAAATTTTACTGTAATGTAAAATGATCTAAATAGCTTTGCTTAAAATATATTTCATATAGCTTCTCTTTTTCTTATTCTTCTTACTTTAATCTAAAATTTCACAGAAGTATAATTTAACATAGACTTTAAACAGAAAGATATTTTCATAGATCTTGCAGCTACTAGCTACCAAACACCTCTGAGCACCTTCATTAGAACAAAGCTGCCACCTCATAACCAGTTCAATAGGACGGAGTAAACATTTATAAAGGAAAACTGATTATTTTGCCTTCGCCTTCAACTAAAAAAAAAAAAAAGCCTGAGGTATGGAGATCATCAACGTTTTTAGCTCTCATTTTTTGAATGTTCAGAAGTTGGATTTTTCATTTAATTACCATTTGAACTTTCGCAGTATTCTATAAATTGCAAGGTTGCATGAGTCAGGGTCTCATCAGGAAAGAGATGACAACCAATTGAGTAATTGAGGAGAGGTTAATAAAGGGACTACTTCCAAAGGAAAGTCCTGGGCAGGATTTAGGAATCCCAGTAAGAGACACTGAAGTATTCTGGGGCTAGCAACAATTTGGAGTCAGACCTCCCTAGAGGCATGAAAGGACTAAGGGTAGGAGTGCTTCCTGAACATAGAGAAAATAGGTACCTGAAGACAGTCACCTGGCAGGAACTGTGGTCCTGGTCAGGGGGAATATGCAGAATAAATATGGAGAATTCACTCTTTCCCCACCTTCTGGTTTCTGGAAGTGTCTCCATTAGCTAAGGTCAAGAGCAGGTCAGAGGGCAAGGACCCTGTTGATGTACTTCATGCTGATCAGCCTCTCTCCCAAGACACAGCACTTAATGGAGAAGGTCAAAATAAAATCTGGGCACAAAACAGAACACAGATAGCATGTGGGCCCAGATGGATAATTCAGGCATTCTCTCAGAAAACATTTATTGAACATCTATCATATACTGTGTACTCTGCTAGGTGCTAGGGATATGAAGATGAACGGAACATAATTCTCAGAAGCAGAGAAACAATCTGGGGCTTCTTTCTCTTATCTTGAGATTTAGAGATTAAAAAGGGATGCAGGAAAACAAAAACAGAAAAAAATTCACCACAAAGGAAAAGTCATTATGAACTATAAAATATTCATTCATGGGAAAAATATATAGTAAGAACTACTCTCCATCCCAGCCTCCATCTGGTCTAAAAGATAAAGGCTTGTAAAAATTACTCTGGACCAAAAAATCCCCATAAATGAATAGTAAGCCTAAGTTATATGAGGAGGCACAGGGAATTGATTCATGCTTAATAAACCCTGCAATTAATAAAACCTTGTTCCTAGGCTACTCCCTCCTCTGGGGAGCTCTCAGTATTTTATAGCCCTTGTCTAAGAAGCATTATAACTCCTCCGTGTTAGGAAGAATGGAGTAAGTGTGTCAGTGGGGTGGGTATTTTTTCTCCCTCTTCTGTACCTTGGATCCTTTAACAGTGATTCAGTACTTCTCAGCTCCATCTCTAGTGAAAAGCATCCCTTCCTATTTCATGTGCTGAGGAAGGGGCAACTTTTCTTTTGCACTGTGCCACAGTTGCTGGCATTGTAGAATTATTCCAGTGGTTAACTTTTAAATTAATTCAAAGAATACCAAGCAAACTCTTTGTGTATTGCAAAATAAAATCATCTTTCGCTTTTCTTTGACCTTATGTTTGATTCATGCTAAACTGTTCTATGACACAGATCTACACTGAGGCCGACATAGGATGATGGTGCCAAAAATGACCCACTTAATAATTGATTGCTTTCTTATTTCACTTTCAATTGTCTAAAAAAAGGCCTGGCTGCTTATGCACGTATTGTATCTTCTGGGATTGATTTTTACAGGTTCATGAAGCCACAGTGAGTTTCTTTCAGGCTGTTACTTATCTGTCTCTGTGAGAGTTGTCATTAAGGCTGGCAGTGGAAGCAAGAAGGTCACAGAGCATGCCTTTCCCAGCCAGGCTGGGAAAAATACTCACTCATAAGACACCTTAATGTTTTGTATTATTGAAACTCTCACAGATGGACGAATGTTTCCAGCTAGGAAATGAGATAATCAGGTGTAACCTACATGCCAATGGGGATTTCCTGACCCCTGAGACTTGCTTGGACATCTGTTTATACCTGATGGAAGCCAAAGAAATCCTCAAGGCTTCTGAAAATAGAAGAAAATGTGGTGATCATGTTTTCCAGACCCTTCTCCCTCTTATTTCCTCATGTTTCCTTTTTTTGTGGTGCTGGGGGTTGAACTCAAGGGCATTCTACCCCCAGCCCTCATATTTTTTGTTTTGAAACAGCATCTTGCTAGGTTGCTGAGAGTCTCACTATCTTACTGAGGCTGGTCTTGAACCTGTGATCCTCCTGTCTCAGCTTCCCAAGTTCTAGGATTATAGGCGTGCACCACCATGCCCAGCTTCCTTTTTTCCTTACAGGCAGTCATGATCATGGTAATGGTGCACACACGAAATTGGCTCTTACCCAACTCACCCCAAATATACAACCACTCAAACAATGTCTCTGTGAAAATGGTAGAATTGGAAGACATAGAGAGGTATTTATAATGGAGATAACTTTGGCATGAACTTTAGCATCTTAAAATAGTCTTTGGTCCCTCTATTTCCAAGACATGTCCAGTGACCTCCCCCATACACTCAAGCTGACTTGCTCAGTCTTCTTCTGTTTTGCAGCTTCTTCTACTGATACCCATACATTTGGGGGGTTTTACTTTCCACACCAAATATCTTATCAAATCTTTTCTCTAATGGGTGAAAGGACTTTTATTAGGATAATAGCATTTTTCACTTTGTTGTGATGGACAATAAACTTCCTAACAAGATAACCTAGTATTTCCATTTTTTCTGTAACCTTGAGAGACAGAAGACAAATTCAGGTTACATAATAAGGTAATTACGAATTTGGCAGCTGTGCTGCCTTGACAATACAAGTACATTGTTTCATAGTGTGCTAATGTTGCTTGAAACTCTGAGCATGTATGCTGTTCTTCAGTTTGGGGGTTAAGGACAATCTCACAAAAGTATGAGGTCCAAATAAGAAAACAGAAGATGTGTTAGGCTTAAGTTGTGTATCTTCAGATTTCTTTAGCTCTTGTTTTCTGAACTCTGCAGAATCTCAAACAACAGGAGAGATACTATGGTTTGTAAAAATCTGAGAAGGTCTACCTTAATTTTCTAGTTTATTTACAAACCAGCAATTTGATTCCTTTCAACCCAAGCATGGATTTCTGAGAACAAGTAATATTAGTAAAGTCCTCAGGAAAAAAAAAAAAAAAACTCATTGAGCACCAGAAAGGGAGAGGCAAGAGTGAGCAAGGGAAGAACTGATGTACCTAAGCTAAATCTCAGCTCTTGATGTGTGGAGATGCCCTTTCTTCCCTTTTGCTGCAGAGGGGAAGGCAGGATTAATACTGTTAAAATGACTTTGTGGTTCTATCCCTGCCTTTGCTCTTCAAAGTATCTATCAAATGGAGAAACTCTTTGGTTGATGGCTGTCGGGAGCCGTTTCTTTGTATTCAGGCTCGTAGATGCAAATACAGCCTTGAGAGGTATAAGCTTTACCAAACAGGACGATTAAGACTTGTTGTTAAAGAGTGCTATACATTTCTATAGCCAACGGCTATCTGAGGAGAGACTTGATTGTTCTTCAATCCAGGTGACCTCACCCACCCAGGGGGCATGACTCCCAGA